>NJDD01000103.1:402810-469920 GCA_002245505.1 Calephelis nemesis | reverse complement strand
ATCCTAATTTGATCATTGTGACAAAAAAAAGTTTTTAAAAAAAAATTATTTTTCACGCTCTTATCCCCGAAAAGGTAGGCAGAAGTACAACCAGGTCACCCACGACTAGCCGAAGATACTAAGTCCCATAATGGGATAAGTGGCAAGCCTATCACCAACCGGGCACGTTTCCAATCCCGACCAACATTTTTTTTATTAGAAAATTGGAAAACTCCAATCTTCTTTTTGTTCGCCGACCCGGGATTCGAACCCGAGACCTCATGCAGTCAAGTCCAACACCCGGACCGCTCGACCACACAGGCGACAATGTTTTTGAGTTTCTTAATTTCAAAGTTAGCGTCATTTTCCGGTCCAGTGGTCAAATTTCAGCAGGTCTAATACCCCGGCCACAAGACAGTAACGCACCTGTAACGTCAATTTCTTAAGACAAAGATGTCTCATACATATCAGGATAGTCGTGTGCTTGTTCGCCGTTTTATCAAAAATAAAAAATCTATAAATAAAAATCTATATTTATAAATCTATAAATAATTTATAATAGCATAGCGCAAAGAATATAAATTACTTAATATTGTGTCAAGCTATTTTTGAAACACAAAAAATGGCAATATATTTTTATGGGCCAGATATTTTTTTAGTCTAAAATAGATTAAGTTGTATCACAAATTTTATAGAAGTAATAAAAAATGTAAATAATATAAAGATCTAAAAATAGAGCGTATGTTTCATAATTAAAAACAGTAGTCGGGGATTATAACCAAATAATATAAAATCGTAAAATTATTAATGTGATCATTAAAATAATTGTTTTAGTGTTTCACACGTAATAAAAAAGTTTTATTGTTTAGAACTTAGTACACGTTAGAATATCGATGCCAATTTTTTGTATGAAATGTAAAAGATAACGCTTAGTATGCAATCAACGATAGATATATAAAAAATACATACTTGTCCGGGTATCCATACCACGAAGCATCTATAGTAGATTATAATTTTTTGTGATTGGCAAAACGAGGTGTGAGGACAGTGGTAGTAATTCTGTTGTTAACAAACTAAACTTAATTAAGATGCATGCTATCTTTTTCAAGTGAAACGAAAACAAAAGAGATGGAACATTTTATACATGTCAGATTAATCCGGACATGTCAAATGGCGATGTTTTAAACCTATTTTTTCTGAGAAATAGATTAAACGTCTAATCTGACAGCACTAAAATTGTTTTGTCTCTTTCTATTACTTTCGTTAAAAAAAATAATGATTTAAAATTAGTTTAGTGAGTGCGCAACAAAATTATCACTATTGTTCATAAGACCGTATTAATTTTAAGAAACCATTTAATTTTGTACTAGAGAGAAAGTTGTTTTAAAATATACCTTGATACAATGTTTGATTGTGAAAGTTAAGAGAAACGGTTGATCTGATAATACTAATTAGATACACTGAAAAGTAAGCAGTAAAGTAGTGGATAATCTGTTTATTTATTAGAGTACATAACTGTAACTTATATAAGGTCAAGTAATTAGATTTCAGTACATTGAAGATAATGTGGCTTGACTATAATTAAAGTATATTTTAATTAAATAGACTTGAAATGGAAAACAGATTTCAAAGAAAACAAAACTAAGAAGTAAGTTCTGTAAACTAAAAAAAGTATCTTAATGGTTCCCTACGTGACAGGTGGAAGTACAACCAAAGCACCCGGTGTTGGTCCAGGCTCCTTTGCAGAACAGACCATCTGCCTTTCTGCCAGGCAGTTCGTAATAGACGAGCATATGGTTACCGTCACTAACACCGTGACATCTGACTAGGTGGTAGAGTTTCGCAGCAACTCGACTGGATTTGCGCTTGACATTGTTCCGGTTCGGAGGGTAAAGTAGCCAGTAAATCCCGTCCTCGGCTTTCCAGCGCACCATTAACACCTTATCAGGAAATCCGTCTACTTGCTTACCTTCCAATATAATAAAAAAAAAGACTACCCAAAAATAATAAGACCTACAATGTAATAGGTGGCAATCCTAATGCCAACTGTTAGCATTTTATTAACGTATCCCAGACCGATTTAAATACTTATTTTTTTAAGAATAGTAGGACGAAACATTCAAATTTCGCAACACGCTAATCAAGTATCCAAATCGTAGTAACCAACACCAAAGTGTGTTATGGAGAAGGTAGAGTCTCTGTAAAAAACTAGCAATCTCTAACCCTAATACTTCAATATTGTTTTTATTAAACAAACCATAGCGTACTACTTGAAAATACTTTTTGTGTTGCTCTAAATATATGCGTACACTGCGTATAAATCATGTACTCGTTAAGATTTACGATCTCGTTCGAGCGCACCGATTGGAGCTTTAATTTGGTACTGATCATGTTGGGAAACATAGCGAGTTTATTTATATATCTACATAAAGCTGCTACAACTTACAAGCGTTTTTTATCTAATTAAATTTGTGGGACTTTTTTCCCAAATATAATACATTTTTTTTATGACTAAGTAAGGCAAACAAGCAGACGGATTTCCTGATGGTAAGAAATTCACGCCACCTAGAGACACCAAAGGTGGTAATGGTGCGTTGCCAACCTGGGGGCGGGATGTTAGATATCGAGCAAAAGTAAGTTTACCGGCTACCTTACCCGCCGAACTGGAACACGTCATGACGTTATGGCGGCAGGAATAGGTAAGGCGGTGGTATCAATCCGGGTTAGTAGCTGCGAAACTCTGCCACCTGTATATGTTTCGGTCCTGGCCTTTGGAGAATAGACCATCTGCCTTCCAACCAGTCAGATTGTAAGAGGCGAACAAAGGACAAATAAGTTAATAAGAACTCCAATACGATAGCCACAGGGCAGACCTATAATTTCTATGGTGTCTATAAATTAAGTTTGTCTTTCACCATCAGTGGAGCTGTAAGTTTGTTCGATAATTTATACAACAAAACTCGTACACAATTTCGTTTTCTAAGAGTAAAGGTCTTTAAATTTGTTTTGATATAGTACGAAACATGTTGAGAAAAACGACAAGTGAATTATGTCATATATCTAAAGTTCAAAAAAGAGCTAAAACTTTTAAGTGTCATTAAGCTTAAAATAAGTTAATTTTCTTAACTTTTTTATAAAAAAAATCTTTCTCGTTTCTCTTTCTGACCACATAAATAATTTTGACAGTTAATAATTATTCCAAATTATTAACTGTCAAATTTATTTCTCGCTATCCTCTTTATTATAATAATTAGAATGTTTCAGACTTTTATCGATCAGATACCTATCGTCTACTAATTGTAGCTTTGTTATTTGTTGCAACTTATTGGGTGTTTTTTTTCCGTTTAAATTGTGTTCACTAAAAAAATTGAAGAAAATAATGTTTTGTATATTTTTTAAGTAAACTGCGTGACTAAACTTCGGCAAGCAATGAAAAAAATCAAAAAGACAAAATCTATCCGTTATCTGCTAAGAACATTCTTACGTCAGTTTTCAAACATTTAATGTTCTGTATCGCAATCGTTCCTTTCGTTTAGTTGTTACGATGTCACAGACAGACACACTCACAGAGGCACGTCAATGAAAAATAAAATTATACAATCCTGCTTTTTCCGTCGTTAAAAAGTTAAAGAGATTAACAAACTAAAAATATTGTTAAGCTGTTGCCCGCGGTATTACCAGCGTGGTAAATGGTCCCACAGGAATAGTTTTTCAGGATAAAAAATATCTGGTGTCAATCAAGATACCCTCTACGTGTGTGCTAAAGTTCATGAAAATCAGTTTAATAACTTTTGTTTAAAGAAGTAACAAACAAACAAAGTTACAAACTTTCGCATTTATAATATCAATAGGATTCCATAATCGCTTTCTCTTATGCAATATGGCCTTCGTCTTATTTACTTCAAGGGCTTTAAGCGGCCATGACCCGACGGTTACAGGATAGTGGGATTGGATACACGAAGCATACAGACATAATGACAATTTATTCAACAGGATTCAACGAGATGTTATTTCGTAGGAAAATATGTATTTATGTTTATTTTATGTTGTTTGTCGAGCCTAACGGTTTTGGCTCAGAATATTGAACTGTAGAAATATTTCTACAGTTCAATATTCATGTATTCATGTAACTTGGCCTTTACAAACCAGTCTCAGTTTTACTAGATGGTAGCGTTTTGCAGAGACTCGCCTGGATTGGTACCACTGCCTTACATAACCTCCATAACGTCAGTGCTTGTCGTTGACGTGTTCCAGTTCGGAGGGTAGCTGGTAAACTTACTTTAGCTCGAGGTCTAACATCCCGACCTCAGGTTGGCAAAGCACTATTATCTTTTGTTATCTTTAAGCGTGAATTTCTTACCATTAGAAATCAGTCAACTTGTTTGCTTTCCAATATCATAAAAATGTCTCGCAAAATCTACACTTAATCTTTAGTTTGTTAACACTAGCTTTGCATGAAGAGTCATCAGTGAATGTTTCGGGTTCTCTAGTAGTATAGCAAAAAATGGAACCTTTATAGATTTGACATGTTCCTCTGTCCGTTCATATCCCATATATTTTATGGTCTCTAACTACAGAACAAATATATCTAAGTAATACATTATAACTGTTCAAAAAGTTGAACACATAAAATTTGTGCTATATTTTTGCTCCACATTTTTTAAGCAAAACTTGAAGTCAATATAACTATCCTTTCCATTGTCGATGCTAAGTGGAAAACCAATGTCATTGTAAGTAAATGAACTTACAAAAAGACAAGTAACATGTCAAGGAAAATTTGGTATCTTCCGTCGTCAACGCTAAATTCTTTAACGTATTTTTTCTACCCATATTAAGATTAATTTGGGTTTACAAATTCAAAAACATTTTTAGCAGTATTTTTTAAGTCCTGATGAAACTGTAAAAAGTGAAACCGGTAGGCTATTTGTACAATATTAATTCAAATTGTAAACGTTTTTTCATTTAAAATATAAATGTTTATAGAATTGCTGCATATTATAGTAGTATTTATAAAAATTATATTACCGTCGAATTGCATATTTTTGACACCTTAAACAGCAATGGATATTTAAGTTGATATCAAATAAAAATTATTTTATTTTCTATTCTATTTTATTTTAATTATTTTATTTGCCTTCACATCTTCATAGCTGTTGCATTTTTTTTTATTCTGTATCATATGTGAAGGCCCGAAAAAAGGTTTTAATTGAATCTTGAGATATAAGTCACCAGCCAGGAGTTTTGGCGCCATCGAGAGAAAAGGTGGTCGACGTTTTTCATAATAATTATTGAATTTCGTGTCGATATTGAGCGAAATTAGTCAACTTTGGTGGCATTTTGTACAGTTTTGTTCAGTGAAAGTGCACAAATGAAATAATCGTGAAGAAATTTGCGTATCGTGTGTTTCCTCGTTGCCGCCAAATCTCATTACATGAGCTAGTGTAATAAGGTCGCCGTATTACCCAAGAGTACCTGACATGACTTACTGACGACTTATGACTGATGACTAATTATAATTGATATAAAATTTGATGCAAATTTCGACTTGACGAATGGCGAAATACTAACGTGAAGGCCAAAACTTAAAGAAAGAAAGAAAGTCACCAGCCTCCCTCGTAGATGTAAGTTAATAAAAATATGTCGAATTTATATAAAAAAAGTCTTCATTATTTATTTTCTTAACGCAAGAATAATGAACAATTTCTTTTAAGGCATACAGAAGATATAGGTTATTATCTAGGCCGTATCCCAAAACTGTTTATGTGTGCACTTTACTTAACTTTATCGATTTAATCAACATTGAACTCTAAAATGATCGGGATAAGATAGAGTTTTGGAAACCAAGGAATTTCTTGGGAGGGTGGGATAATGGTTTCATTTTGCCGTATGAGGTGTAACGTAACATGGGATATACGTGTAGATATGCAATACACATGTCAATGTGTGTCATTTGCGCACTCTACGCAGTAATGTCGTACACTGCTTACTCTTTTATTAAAAGTTGTTTTTTTAATACAATATTTTTGGAGTTTACTTCTTAGGAAACGATTTGAGTTATTAGGCCCGGTACGGAAATTTTAGGAGGAGTAAAATCAAGTGTAACACGAAAAGTTGAGGCGTTACGTAGAAAGAGCCAAACATATATATCTGTAGGATTCAATGTGTAAAAGAATGAGATGGAATATATTACACAGCGTATCTCATTCTCGGGATCTCCTCCTGCGCGATACTTCGTAGTCTCCGTGCAGGAGGAGTCGCTATCTATCAAAATACTCACTATTTGGATCACACTTCTAATGTCTGCGATGATACTAATTTAAGAAGAATTAACATAACTAAATCTGCTGTAGGAGATATGTGTGCTGCAAGATACATTTCGTAAGGAGTAAACTCCAATCGTGCGTTGTAGCTGACACACACACACACACTTTTTTTTTCAAAGGTATAGATTTGTTTTAGTTTTTATCATACATGTGCTCGAGCGATACAATTTTGCCCTATTTCATTATTGTAGGAGCCCAATATGGCCTTGCCCCGGATCCACGATTGGAAACGATTTTTTTAAATTGTGTTTTTTCACGTAGGTTAACAATTTTTTTACCGTTAATTTTATCGAAATCGCTGTTTAAGATAAATTTATGTATTAAAGTAATACAAAGAGTACGAGCCCCCTTTAAACGCAACATGGGCTTACATGTGGATATTCAGTTTCATTGAAAAATCTAATAAATCTAAAAAGTCATTTTAGTTCGTGCATTTGCTATAGCTACTTTAGGTTTGCTGTGATTTTGTTTGACTTAGGTAAATATCAGACTACACCTTCATGCTGCTCCGGTTTGCGTATAACTTTGCACTGAAACATTTAGATTTGTTTATATAACCGTAAGGTAAAATACAAAGGTAATATTTCAAGGTTCAAATCCGCATCACCGCACGCCGGACGTTGTACGTCAGCAGTTACAACCGCTTTATTCAGAGCTTACAGCAACACGTAGTTAGACTTGAGTATATTTCCAATAACTGTATTAAAAAAAAAAATTAACGTTGTTTTCACTATTTACAGATTTCAAATTTTGATTAATATTTGTTAATTTCGTAATTTGCAGAAAAAAGTAAAAATTGCAACATTTGTTTTGGCAGAAGTAAATATGTTTGTAATATGTATTTTTAATTAAAACAACATTATCTGAGATTGGACATATGCCCCGTTGGTCACCTTTCACATTTTGCGATTTAGGTCTTCAGTTAGTCGCGGTCGCCTTGCAAGGTGCTACCTTTGCCTACCTATTCAGAGATTGGAACATGAAGATGCTTACTTTTCATAACTTGGCTGAGAAACAAAAAAAATATATTTTCATGCCGCCATAACGTCCGTGTTTCGGTTCGGAGGGTAAGGGTAGCCGGTAAACTTACTTTTGCTCGGGGCCTAACAACCCGACCTCAGGTTGGCTACGCACCATTGCCACATTTGGTGTCTCTAGGCTGCGTGAATTTCTTAGCATCAGGAAATCCGTATCCTTGTTTGCCTTTCAATATCATAAAAAAATAAATATATAAAACTAGTGTGCAGCAGTGTACACAAAGCCATACTAGGCTATTGCGTTAGAACGGACAGCTTTTTCATATTGGCCGAACCGTCATTACTTGTCCTGGCTCCTATTCTAGGCTCATCCGCCATTCCGACTACATAACTTGTCGTAACGAATTTCTAACGAAGAAAGGATACCGACGACAACGAATAATAAATGTTACAGGATAATAAGGGGATATGGGCGACCGTACTCGCTATGAGGAATATATTGTTATATTTTGAAATGGTCACTATGAAGACCCAAGGATAATGAACCTTTGTATTATGAGGCCCTGAAACTAGAATGAGAAATTATTTCTGAGTTTTAGAAGAAAAAAAAATGAAGTAAACCAGCAATATGTTATTATTTTACTGTATTAAATGTCTATATTTTTATTATCATTTGTTATTAGTAGACATGTTCATAAAATAAAGTGAACCCATCTTTGTTACAACATATTAATTAATTTTAAATAAAGGGTGTTTTATTAAATTTGTTATGGTATTTAGTTATTTCTATACATATTAGTACAATTGACTAACATCCTTATCTTAAGCATGTAATTTGCTCCAATTGGAGTTTGGAATTTGGTTTTATAACATATGTAATTTGCCCAGCGATATGTATTTATCTACAAAAGGAACTGGATGAATTTCAGTCTACCACAGTATTAGTGTATAGTAGCATAACTACTAAATGACAAAATATTGAAAAAAAAAACACATAGCATACTAAATCCATACCAATAGTTAAAATGCAAAAATCTGTCTATCTGCCTATTGCTCCTAAATGGCTAAACTACTGCATTGATTTTGATGCAATTTGATATGCGTATAGGTAAAGACCCAAGTTCAAACCCAAGCTACTTTTTTCTTTAAAAAATAATACCCTAGTGACTATTATGGGGTTTAAAGTCGCTTGTGAATAGCAAGTGTAAAATAATTTGAATTACAAAACAAAAGCTACAACGTTTACCGGGACAGCTAGTTAAATAAAACAGTGTAATAAATAAGTTTAAATGTTAAACACTGATTAATTACTGTAAAAAAAAATATATAGTGCAACAATCACAAAGTCAGAAGCGCATGCTCAAGTGGAATGAAATGTTGATGGAAATAAACATGTCTGAATCTAAAGTAAAATTAAACAAACAGGCTTAAAGAACCGAAATTCTCCAACCACTACGGAACTCGGTCAGGAGAAAATGTCCAATGATTAACGCTGACCCCGATATTTAAGCAAACTTCCATTAACCTTATTGGGGTGGCTTAATAAGTTTTAAAGCTAACGTGGAGAGTTTAAGATCTTCCAACTTTTGAGGGATTGTCATTTTTATTTAAGTTTTTATATTGATTCTATAAGGATAAGCGCACACTGTTGTCACGACAGTCTGAAGACAGACTATTGCGTTACAAAATATACGCCACCTTATTAACAAAGACTAAAGTTAGAGTAAAGTTAATATTGTAGTTAGTATAACAGCCTAATAAACACTTTAACACCAAGTTGAACCTTGGAGTATTTTAGTCAACGTTTATTTAAAAGGACAGAGATCCGAGCACTTCGAATAAAACTTCTCGTATGCAAAATAATCTATACCTACAAAACTGCATCGATAAATCTGGCTAACGACTGTCGGCTTCTCTTTTGTAACTATGCCGGCCCCGCACATCACAGACAAAACAGTCTTTAAAGTGTAGTTAGTACAGCGGTCAGCCTTATTCGATGTAATATACAAGATTGTATCCAAAGCATCAGCCAAATTTTGAACAACTGTTAGTACTCGAGAACACTTTTGATAAAAAACTGTAATTTTTATCAGACATAAAATACAAGATGCATGGTTATAACGTACCTACCAGGTACGTACGACCTTGCGTGACAACAAGCTAAGCTTCTTTGCTGTTTTAAACAAAAATATAAGATTTTTTTTAATTTTCAATCGTCGAAAATCTATTTTTAATCAGTATACTCAAAATATTAAATTCGTGTGATCGTAAAAATAAAAAATATCTCTGAAAAAATTACGAACTTTGATCTAAGCCCAAGTACAAAATTTAATAATCAAACCCTGAATAAGAAGCAAACAATAAAAAAAGGCCTGCCGCCATCAGGACGAAAACCCGAGCCTCGTGGTTGGTGGGTGATGTTAGGCGTGTACGGCGTGGCATTTAATTTTTTCTATTCAATTGGCAGCTCGATTACAACTTTAAATACGTTCAATTCGTTGCGACAGTGTACACAATATTTTAACTGTTTATACTTTTATGGCAAAATACAGCGAACTAGCACACAGTTTCCCTGATGACAAGAGGTAAAGGGAGGTGCAGCTCATAGACACCAAAGACGTTGAAGGTGCATCATTGTTCTGTGGCCGACGACTAGTCGAAGACACTAAGTCCCACAATGTGATAGGTGACAAGCCTATCGCTAACCGGGCACATTTCCAATCCCGAGCAACTTTTTTTTTATTAGAAAATTGGAAAAATTCAATTTTCTTTTTGTTGCCCGACCCAGGACTCGAACTTGGGACCCCAAGCAGTCAAGTCCAACAACTGAACCGCTAGACCACAGAGGCGATTAATATATTAAAATCTTAATTTATCCTTTCTGCTGTCTAAGCCTTAGTTAGTGTGTCAAAAAATGTTTCGTTTACATTTTTAATAGTAAAAGATCAAATCATCATCAACAATGATGCTTATAAAGTACATTAAATCAATAAATAGAACATTACCCACACTACCATGCATTTGACACACACAAACAAATATATTGATGATAACAATAAAATATCACAGACGGCGCACTAATAACTTTGGAAACATAGTACTTGGTCTTGTGAAATAAAGATGGCGTTCTTATCAACAAGATTTAAAAATTATTATGGTCGAA
Organism: Calephelis nemesis; assembly: GCA_002245505.1. Classification (NCBI taxonomy): domain Eukaryota; kingdom Metazoa; phylum Arthropoda; class Insecta; order Lepidoptera; family Riodinidae; genus Calephelis; species Calephelis nemesis. The sequence continues at coordinate 459,478 of NJDD01000103.1, read as the reverse complement.
TTTCGACAAATAATAGCACCTGACACATCTACCATATGCGTCTATAAACTACGGTTATCTCTTACAATCTGAAGAGCCATGTGCTTATTCGCAGACCTCTTATAAAAAACAAAGACAAATTTTGTTAGACAAATACTTCGTATCTGATTGTATCCAAGCTTGTTTGAAAATCGTAAGAAGTCTCTATTTTGATCGACGAATTTGCAAGATTTTAGTACCGAATAAAGCCTTTCGATAAAATTTATAGCTATGTTATAGGTAGATGATACCTACTTCCAGAAAATGTTTCATCATTATGATTATAGGGTTATAGGTTAGCAGGATACAGTAAAGTGAGGAATATTTTTGGATAATGTTTTGATGGAAAACGCTGGTAGACATTAGATCGGACCACCTATTGTTAAATTGGTGCTTGGCACTTAAGCATGTGGTCTTTTAAGGTCGATTTTCTTATTTTTACGAGTTTTCTGTTATGCCTACCGTGTTTAGGCTTCAGTTTCCTTTTCATAAGTTAAATTTTGCAAACATTGACATATTTTCAAAATGAACGTTAAATGAATAAATGAAAATTATTTTAAGAATAAAAATAATGTTTTAATCGCTGAAGAGACCCAATAACCCGGGATGTTTTTCAAAAAGTAATTTAAAGTAAAAGTAATTTTTAATTAAATAAAAAAAGGTTATTATACTAGCTGTTACCCGCATCTTAGCCCAAATACCAAAATCAAAGGTATTTTCACGCCCATGTCCCCGAGAGGTAGGCAAAGTTTTTTTTAACATTAAAATTATTCGGTTCTCCTGAGTGAATTTTTTGAGATGTCAGGTTAAAAACTGTCCAATTTAAGTTGAATAAAAATATAAAATTCAATTGAAATCTATTAATTTCTTTGAGAAGCAAATCCGGAAAACATAGTTACATAAATAAACTTACAAAATTTGATTCAAATGTGTTAATTACTTTAAAAGTGAAATCATGAAAACATGGTTTACACAAGATTTTTAAATACAAAGGTAGTTCTATGGTATATCTCAAATATAAAAGATTTATAAAGGTTTGTAACTTCAATATACTGTGTATTGGTTTAATACATATTTATATAATATTATATAAATCATTTTATAAAAATACCTATACTTTAATTTGTTGCGATATAAACATCCATTAAACTCACCTTTCACATAAACTGTACATTATTATTACACACTCTACGTAGCCATGTTCCCAAATGTGAACAGTAAATCAATTATGAGCCATGCATGATAAACAAACACACCTATAAATTAAGATGGCTCATCAAGTTTGAGGTCATAATTCTTGTATTGAAACAATGATCATGTAGGTATGTAACTAGATTGTTATTGAAGTGAAACTTCTTAGTTTTTAGTGTTACATTTTTTCATTACACGTCACATTTTCCCGTTACGCGCCATCTTTGTTCTTATCCCTACCACGCGTGATTCGAAGTATACTTTCTCCAGCGGAGTAGGGATTAGGGATTGGCAATAAACTTTATTTAACCAATTTCTGTAAAGTTGCATATAGTAAATTATTTTTTGAAAAATAACGTTATAAAGAAGTTCACTTCTTCACTTCTTACGAGTGTACGCTAGTACACGCACACATTTTTTTGTTAGTCCATCGACTCCGAAAAAAGGAGGAGATCATTAGTTACCTACGTCAGTTTTTAGTTTATTTCTTCATCACTCGTTTATTTTTTTCATTTCCTTTTATATTTGCGAAAGCCTACGTCTGAAACGTCTACCATTAAATCTGGATCTGATGCTCTATTCCCAAAGCAATCGATAATAATACTAATTACTTTTAAATAATATGAAATTGTAGTCGGTTTTCAGCATGTTGATGTAACATTTGTATTTATTTCCATTACCAGGTATTTGAACCGCTAAATAAAGTAACACTCATATATTAATCAGTTTCGTTTAAAATATCATTGTTAACAGAAAAAAGAACAACATCATGTTATGTGATAACATCCTTGTTTATTAGGGAAGATAATATGTATTAAATTCTTATTATGAATATATTAAATTAGAATTCGTCGACCACTTAAATTAAAATAATGTATTAATTTCAAAGATTGTTAAAAACAAGGTAGGAGGAATAATGCTAAATTATTTATTTAGTACATGGTAGCAATTATTAGCTTCTTTTGATTTCCATCTTCAAGAAAAAGCCTAAATTCTCAATTATTACAAGTTGGCATTACATCTGTGATATTTCTGGTGTTGCAGATGGCATGAAGTAGCTACCTTGCCCGTTACCCTCTTCTAAAAAAATTAAGAATCTAGCTATATCAGCTTCAGAAGTGTATTTTTTCATAATTAGTTAAGCAACGCTATAACGCTATATATAAAAACCTAACACTGAAAATACAAATAAGTACATGAACGTTAACAAAGCAAAACAAAAATAAATTTAGTCATAAATTGAAGAAGGTCAATTAGTTGTCTTACTGAAAACAAACATCGTAAATAAGGTTTCGCGTAAGACTTAATGAGGACAAGCAAACACGAGTCGTACGTGGATACGTGGAGAGCCCTTGTAACCAATAAGGGAGACTTGTTTCGATTGTTTGTCAAGGGCGCTTTTACGTGTATTTGCTCTTCTGTCCAATTGTATAATTTACTAGCAGTTTGTTTTATCAAACCCAGGGATGAGTGTGTTAAGAAATACTTTTTATATATAAAAAGCACTTACGAATTGAGTTGAATCTTGTTAAATAAATAACAATAAAAACTAATGTTCTTCATTAATTTTTATTGCCCACAAGTATCTTCACGCCCATATTCCCGAAGGGGTAGACAGTAGCACAACCAGAACTAGCCGAAGACACAGCTGAGAAGTCCCTTAACATGATAGGTAGGCACATGTCCAATCCCGGGCAAAGTTTATTTTATTAGAAAATTGATAATATGCATTTTCTATTTCATTTTGCTCGACCCGGGGATCGAACCCGGGACCTCAAAAAGTCAAGTCAGACGCCGGACAGACAGAGGCTAATTGATAATCTAAACTAAAGAAATCTTCACGTTGCCAATAAACTAACTAAATATTATAATATACCAAGTAGTATATAGAAACGTTCAAGAAACGTCGACTGCATAATTTTGTAGATATGACGTAAAAGTTTCTTTTAACGATGTGAATACATAACTTGCTTGATTCAAAAATGCAGACTGTTATATTAGTTAAATGCTCTAATAATTTATTATGAACCCAAATTCAACAGAAATGATATCGATTCAACTAGGTGTGAAACTTTCACTTTCAAATAGAAATATTTAAAAATATTTTAAAATATTTAAACTTTTGATGACATTAATAACAATATTGATAAAGGTGATAAGATAAAAAAAACTGTATACCAGCATACACCTTCTGTTTTAACACCTTGACTAATTTAATTTATGTCTTAATTTTTTTTATAAATTATCAAACAAAGACCATATATATGTAAGTATACATTTTGTATTGAGATTATTTGTACTTCTCTTAAACTATCTTTAACGTTATTTAAATAGAATTTCAGAACGTAGCTTTTTTTATACAAGTCTTTACGGGGTATTAATACATGTTTCGCTGTTGGCATAATCAGGTCGTAAAAAAGACCAAGTGTGAGTCGGACTCGCCCATTAAGGGGTTCTATAGCAGCAAGTAACATAATATAAAAGTTCTTGGAGGTCATATACAGTGGATGGATTACGATTTATGATATAAAAAACTACTAACTACGTCTCATTTAAATCAATTTTGTAAAACATCCTGTTTTTTTGTTTTTCTCATTCTCTTATTTTAGCAGTTACGGAAAAGCACATGTTTTCACTTTCAGTTTAGAAAAAAAATATATAGGCAAATTTGTAGGTATCATTTTGAAGATTTGCGCCCACATGTTTGAATTTGATGAAAAAAAATTTAAATATATAGTTCTACTTAGTTCTGAGCATAGGCAACCCCGGAACATTTAAATTTTCTTATAATTTTGGAAAAATATAGCTCTACATAATACTATAACAGACAGACATAAAAATTCCTAAAAAAATACTTTTTCGTACAACTTTGACTAAAAAAATAATTTAGCCGAGAGTTAAAACCTGTCACATTCTGTAACCTGATAATGTTGCTAGCCTTGGGTGTACCAGTACTTAATTTTGCCTAACATTTGAAAGATTAAGTCATTTATTTTTATCGACATCTAACCTTCGTTAATTAAATTAGAATAACATATTTAGTATGTTATTCTAAGCCAATTTTATAGTAGATAAGGATACAAAATACTGAATAGCAGTTTACATCACAGACATATTTTCACAGATAAAAATATTTTTAACAATTTAGTAAATATCGTCTTTGTAAAAATATGTCCCTAGCGCTAACATAATCTTTAACTGGCAACCTCTTTTTTTAATTATACAACAATAAGTAAATATTTACTAAAAAAATATTAGAGATTTTTATGTAAAAGAAAGTGACGAAGTAAGTGACTTCTGATGATGAGATAATCTTGCATACAGACACCATTTATGTTACCGATGAATCGTATTCGTATATGCAGGATCTGTCTGACGGCTACCCTTTGCTCTAATACAAAACATATTTTAAACACTGTCTATTTATTTATTAATTAATCACATATATTATACTATGCTTCTGACAAATATATTTAACATAGATACCTGAAATTAAATAATTAAATAAATAGCTTTGATGTTGCACCTAACAATTTAATTTTGCACCTAACAATTCATTTATTCACATCAATTATAAAATACCAACTAAATCCATTTTTAAGTATTGGGGTTTTCATTTAAAATCCCTGGAAAAGTTTTTTTATTGGAAAATTTTAAAAATATGTTTTAAGAAGCCCGTCCTTAGAATCGATTCTGAGACCGGGACACGTAGTCAACATCAACATGGGACTTCTAGATCACAGTAGCGATTGTCATATGTAAAAATTTTATCTACAATAAATAAAAGTTCGGAATAATACCTGATTTTAGCCTTATTTATTTAGCTTTATCATAAAAAATATTCCTCCTATAACATTGGTGCGCTGGGAGATCGGGGTGCCAGGGGAGATGGGTGGAGAGATGAAATTGACAAATATTTTGATTATCCCACACGTGTGACAAACCCGCTCAAACCTCAGATACCTTACAGATATAACAAAAGAAAATTGGATAACACCAATTGGTATTACTTTAAATGAAATTTTTATCCTCAACTAGCGATTTCGGCGAACTTCGTGCGACCCATTTAGTTTGTATGGAAAAAAGTAAGATGTTTTTATCTATTTTCTTTGCAGTTAAACTTGATAAAAAGTACGCTATGTCCGTTTCCTGGTTCTAAGCTACCTCCTTGTCAGACGTTTTTGAGTTATAAAAAGTGTATCGAACACGACTTCCTTTTTTTTATGATAATGGAAGGCAAACAAGCAGAAGGATTCCTGATAGTAAGAAATTCAGGTCGCCTAGAGACACCAAATGTGGTAATGGTGTGTTGCCAACCTGAGACCGGGATGTTAGGCCTCGAGCAAAAGTAAGTTAGTTAAAGTAAGGCTACCTTACCCTCCAAACCGGAACACATCACGACGTTATGGCGGCAGGAATAGGTAAGGCGGTGGTACCAATCCGGGTGAGTCGCTGCGAAACTATGCCACCTAGTGGTAGAGTTTGTTTTTTATATGTGTATTGGGAAAGTAGGCTTCTAACACAATATGTATTCTTTGAAGACCATTCCATATCGTGAATTAAAAAATATAAAGTCATTTTTACAAATCGCTGATGTTAATAATAAAGGTAAAATTTAATATCATTTCAAGTAAGTGTAAATTTGTATGATTGTATTAAATCAATTTATTATTAATATTGACTGTAAATTGGTTTATTCGTTTTGTATTAATTTTACAATTGTACGCCTTATAGGCAGAATATAGAGTTCAAATTAAATTTGTTAACAACTTGCTATGTACCTATATTCAAACAATAAATGAATTATGAATTATAAACTACCGGGTAGGGATCCACCGCCTTAACTATTTCTGCTGCCTGTGACTTTGTCATCTTCCGGTCTGGAGGGTAGTTTAGCCAATAGACTTGCACAATGGGCCTTTAATCCCGGCCTGTGTCTGTAGACCAAGGTTGTCTCTTACCATCAGGAGATCCGTGTGCTCCATCACTGACCTCTAATATGGAGTTTTGGCGCCATCGGGAGAAAAGATGGTCGAAGTTTTTCCATAATTATTGAATTTCGTGTTAATGTTGAGTGAAATTAGTCGATTTTGGTGGCATTTTGTACAATTTTGTTCAGTGAAAGAGCACAAATCAAATAATCATGAAGAAATTAGCGTATCGTGTATTTCCTCGTTGCCGCCAAATCTCATTACAGAGCTTGTGTAATGAGCCACAACTTTACCCAACAGCCTGACATGACTTCCTGATGACTAATTATAATTAACTGAAATTGATATAAAATTCGATGCAAATTTCTACTTGATTAATGGCTAAATACTAACGTGAAGGCCAAAACCTAAATAAAGAAAGAAAAAGACCTCTAATATAAAAATATATTTTATGCAAGTTCATAGATATGATCATGATAGATATGACAGATACAAAAAATATACTGTAATAAATTATTAACGTAATTTTTCTTGTGTAATAAAACTACACAAAGAGCTTAGTATCTTTTTTTATTTGCTTAGTGACAGAAAAGGCAAAAACATTTATTTTCAACTGCCTAAGATTCCACAGTCTAATCCTTAAAACTTCAAATTTTATTATTAAAACTTCAGCAGTATATATTATTGTTCCTATTGTTATTTCCAAAAAGTAAAAAAAAGAGATTCTTTGCTCTTTGAGGATATATATTGCACAAAAGAAGTAATGTTTTTAAAATCCGAATCATAATAAATTAGTTAGTAAAGTAATTGACTCTACCTTGGCTAAACAAATAAAATCACAAGCTCGATGTTTTCGCCAATGTTGTTTCAGATCGATCGCATAATGGACTTGTTTTGGATGTCACGAGAATAGTTTACAAAGTTTGCGAATATCGCCGCCAAATGCGAATATCTCACTCTGAATAATATAAAAGAAAGTAACGAAATGAATGAATGTATGTAAAGGTTTCAAGTTTGTGTATAAAGTTGTTTATACAAATATGTAATTACATTAGTGAACGGGTTTCTTTTCATTATTATCTTATTTTGTAATTAAATCCATACGCATTTTAGTGCGTAATCAATATATTAATACGTGATGCCAAAACTTTGGACCCCTTTTCACGAAAATTGCGAGGACTCAGGAGCCATAACATTTGGCACACTTATAGTTTATGTGTGGGAGAAGTGCGGAAAGCTAATATTTTTCAATAATAATGCTTATAAAGTACATTAAATAAATAAATAAAACATTACCCACACTACTATGCATGACACACACACAAACAAATATATCGATGATAACGATAAAATATCACAGATGGCGTATAGATCCATGCAGTTTGGAAGCAAAGCAGTTGGTCTTGAGAAATGAAGATGGCGTTCTTATCAACAAGATATTAAAATGTATTGCGGGCGACCACTAGTATAAAAAAATTGATGCATAAATCAAATAATCACATTACATTGTATGATAAGAGAAAAAAATAGATGAAAAAAAAGTTTGGGGGGGGAGGAAAGTTAGGTTAGAATTATAAAATAAAAACTCCAGGTCAAATGTCTGAAGATGACGAAAGTGTGTGAATGACAAATCATGTATTTTTACACATATATACCTATCACAGCAAACAGTAATAAGTCTACTTTTTTCCAATCTATACCTACTTGCTATCGTTGGCACTTGTTGGAATTCCATTGTATATACACATTTTTTTGTAGTTAACACTTGTACTTATTCTCTAGCACTTTATTGAACACTTTCTACTTTTTTACCTTGTTGGTCCTAAGTTCCTTGGTAGAACGACTTTCAAACCAAGCAGTTAGTCAAACGTAACGTGAGACAAACCTACATGTTTGTGTTAGACACTGAGGTCAAAAGTAATAAATAATAATAAATATCCCTGGACAAATCACACAAATTGAATCTAACCCCAAAGTAAGCAAATTATATGCTTGTGTTATGGGTGTTAGTCAACGATACTAATACATAGAAATACTTAAATAGATACCAGAATAAATTTAAAAAACACCCAGACCCGGAAATGCAGACATCTAAATGTTCATCACACAAACGCCTGCCCCCGTCGGGAATCGAACCCGAGCCTCGCGATTGGTCGATGTAGTTAGGCGAGTACGCTAGCCACTCGACCAACGAGGCGGTCAAAAGTGGGTGATAGTCGAGTTTTGCTACAATTTGGCCTGATTGTTATAACTACTTAGGTGCTTATCCCTGCCGTTATAACTTCAGTGCTTTTCTCTGTCATGTTCATTTTCATTATTGACAGGTCAGGGTATACGTAAGCTAATTCATGTAAAAGTTTCAAATCTCAGGCTTGCAACGCACCATTTCCAACCTAGGAGTTTTTAAGCAACGTATATTTCTTGATAACAGAAATCCGTATTCTTATTTGCCTTCCGCTTTATAAAAATGAAATATGGCATCAAGGGTGTATGTAACATAATTCTAAATATTTTTTCCCTTTTGATATATTAACCCCATTTTTATGACAAACATTATAACACACATACAAAAAAATCTAAATTTGAGATTATTAACACTTTTTTAGTAAAAAGTACAAAGCTAGAATTCGTTCTTTGACAATTGATACATATTAGAATAAATTATTTTTTTATTCTTTCAAACCTTTGAAGTAAAGCTTACAACATAAAGCTGAAAGTATAAAGCTAATAAGCTTACACATAAATGTAAAAACCTTCTTATTTACATATATTTAGGTTTTTTTTGTTCAAGAAAATTTTGTTGCTTATTTATCAAAATTAATTCTAAAAATTAAATTTACAATGTCTTATACAACCAAAATGATATTTATTATAATGAATTTTGAAGAGAAATGCAAGACTAAAGATAGCTATTATTTTCATGCAAATGAATTCATAAAAGTTATTGACTTGAAGAATACAATAAGTATAATAATACAGAAGGATACATTTGCTCGAACGCCAAGTTATTTTAAAATTACGGCTCGTAGAACCGTTCAAGCTATCAACTTGTGCGCTATACCAACGCTTCGTTTCCTTTTTGTTGCGTAGAAGAGGTTCATTTACATAAATTTACCTATTGTTATTCGTAAGATCGCTTGCCATCTCCGGAGAACGAGATCCTTGTATAGAAGAGTAAATTCGATTCGTCAATACGAGGCGTATCGGAAAGGAGTTAAATAACAAATCTATTTCGTCCCTTTTGTTTTCTCCGAACTTCAAAGGAAAATTACGTGTTGAATAAGAAATAATTCGGTATACAGCGTTGACAATGAGTAGAGATAAAACATCTATTGGAACTTTACTTTTGTACGAAACATAACATGCCCTTAGAATATAGATTTGAGAATTTAAATACTTTATGAAGGTGTGGGTGTTAACTTTATTCAGACATCTTAGGAGTTTGAAACAAAGCTTCTGGTGTCCGGCGTTTATTAGAGGTGAATACGTGCTTAAGTTTGAATTTCTAATAGTATTGGGTAAATGCAATGTAGGTTGCACTTGATTCGCAAAATTCTATACTTTCTTCTTCTTTTTCTTTTATGGCTTTTACAACTACCATGCGTAGTTTGATTTCGCCAAATTCTATACTTTATCCACCCCGATATTTATCTTTTGACATCTGTCAAAATCGTGTATGTTCTTTAAATAATGCTTTAATACTAAAGTTGGGTCAATTTAATATATCACATTTAATTTCAAACTTTCGCATTTATAAAATAAGTAGAATATACTACTTTATAGAAGGTGGTTACAGTTGCCTTTGGATATCTGCAACTTAAGACGAGTTACAGACGCGATGCCAACTTTTAAAAAAGTTTTTAGTAATCCTTTTTACAGATTCCATGTTTTATTTTAAGAAAGAAACGATTCAGAAAGTGAAATGAAGACTATGAAACTTAGTTTGGTAGTAAGAACTAAAAAAAAACCGACTATACCCTAATACTGAATAACTTCGTGTCTAGATGCTGTTTTCCTATTATCCTGTTTTTTTTGGCTTGTTTACAGTTAATGTTTGTATTGTACTTTTACATTCTGAATAGAGTATTGAATATTAGAAAGTTTACATAAGTGCGTATCAAAATTATATCAAGAAAATACATTACAAATCTTTCTAATCTTTTAATTAATATCATTTAATATCTGATAATCTCACTTTCAAGTGCAGTAAAACCTAGAGCGACATACTTACTTGTAACAATATCTTAATGTATATGAAGTAAAGATCTATTTATTAGAAAATAGATAAATAATAGAAATAGGCTCAAAGAGGCTCTTTCTAAAGGAATGTATTTAATTATTTTTTTGACCAAGCAAAGTTCTAATTACGTTTAAAAATAAAACATTTTTAAAGTTTTTCACGATGTAAGTGATACCATCGTTAATCGTCGCTCCTTACGACATGCTCGACAGTTAATCAGTATTCATCAAAGTAGTCCAGAAACATAAAGTAACCTTCATTCTCTCAAAAACGAGCCCAAATATATAACTCCAAGTCATAGGAATGTCAATAATTTTGACAGAAACATATACTAAAATTTTAGTATTAGGTATAACACAAAACTTATTATTATTAGACCCAAATTATTTTCAAAGAGAACGCTAGAACGTTTTTTCCCGTGTAAGTCCGGGCTCCTTTGCAGAATAGACCATCTGCCTTCCTGCCAGGCAGGCGAGCGTAGCTTATCATCACTAATAAGTCATTAATAACGTGACATCTGCTTAGGTGGTAGAGTATCGCAGCAACTTACCCGGAATGGTACCACCACCTTACCTATTCCTGCCGCCATAATGTCTGCGTTTGCCGTTGACGTATTCCAATTCGGAGGTTAAGGTAAGGTTAAAATAGCTGGTAAACTTACTTTTGCTTGAAACCTAACATCCCATAACAGGTTGTCAACGCACCATTGTCACTTTTGGTGTCTCTAGGCGGCATGAATTTCTTACCATCAGGAAACCCGTCAGTTTGTTCGCCTTTCAATATCATAAAAAACGTAGATTTCCTTATTCAATTAGTTAAACTAATGCTGATTAAGATTTCTTCTTTTAAATAAAAAAAAAACAAACATGCCGATGTATATTTTATTCAAGACAAAATATAGACAAGTTAATAGTAGACATTTGTATGTAACGGACTGGGTAAGTTTCCTCTCGTCTTGATAAAGGTACCCACTACGTGTTATTATTCATAGCAAGTTCCAACACATAAAAAGTCCTGTTCAGTTGGAGATATATTGATATCACGCTGGGTTTGAATATTTCAATCAAGTATGCTTCGATTTTTAATCATATTATGTATACAAATATGTAGCTTTCTGACGTAATCAATAAAAGTTTGAGAAAGTTTATAAATTTACTGTATACTTAGTGCAGATAAAGTTGTGACAACGCTTTAATCCTTGTAGATAAGGTAAAAATTAGTGTTTTGTATACACATTTATATATTTATTTATAAGTAGGACAGCGACGTCGAAGGCCGAATTTAGTGTTAATCTTTTTGTGTGACAGTATATACTATGTTGATTATCTCAAATTTCTCATATACACAGCCTGATATTAGCAAGGCAAGCATCTCTTAACCCTTTATGGCCGGTTCCTATATTCAAAAAACGAGTCGTTTTGATTACGCATGGTAGTGTTTTGTACGCTTAGTAAGATTACTAACAACGGTTGCTCGTTTCCGACTATTGATTCTAAACATTTTTTGAAAATATTGGTAACGCTCCGTTACTTTTGAACAAACTACGAATGGTTTAGCTGACGGATTACGATTCGTTGATTATAGGAACCGGGCATTTTGCTTTTTTTCGAGGATGGTGACAAGAGTCTAAGAAACTGGCGTATTTGTAGAGAATGTGAAGGACGCCAGGCAGCTCTACAAGGATTGTGAGATTTGGCACTCGATGTTCTCTGCTGCCTAGTGTGGGACTTACCGTGAAGATATGTATGTGTATGTGTCTGATTTTGCTATTTCATACCGAAATCAGTTACATGTAGGTCCTAAGATTACATGAAATTAAACAAGCTCAAACTTACCAAATTATTAAAAGGAGGTGAGTAAACATCACTTTTGCGTATGACGTAATTGAAAACACAAATCTAATATACTTAATTTATGCATACCGGAATTTTATTATTATTATTTTTACTATTTCTGGTATTGGAAGGCAGACATGCAAATAGATTTTCTGGTGGTAAGAAATTCACGCTGCCCGGAGACAGTGAAAGGTGATAATGGTGCGTTGCCAAACTTTGATGTTAAGACTATCAAAATATACCGGCTACCTTATCCTCTTAACTGGAACATGTCAACGGCAAGCACTGACGTTATGGAGACAAATGAGGCGGTGGTACTAATCCGGGCGAGTCACTGCGAAACTCTACTGTATTTTTATAGTAAAAGAGAGTGAACTGCAAAACGCGGCTCCTCTGGTAGTAAGAAAGAATAGCCGCCTGTATACACAATAGTTTCTGTTGACGCGTCACTGTCGTGAAGCTGGGATGTAAGACTAATTGTGCAAGTCTATTGGCTACTCTATCATCTGCACTAGAAGACGACATTGTTATTGTGGTCGCAGCAATAGGTAAAGCGGTGAATCCTTAAACTGCAGTCTACCACCAGTGGTTTTATTGGTAGTGCTCGCCTCTTGCAACCTGCAAGAAAGGAAGCATATAGTCTAATCTATTCAGAGGACCCGGACCAAAACGGGGTATAATTACAACTTAGTTCCTAAAATATGGAAAAGCTAAATATTTAGAATGGTGATAAAGATCAGTTTCCATTCGAAATATGTCAAAAGATACGTATTTGGAGCCAAAGATTTTCATTCCGTGAAAACGGGCTTTTGCAGCATTTGCCCTGGGAGGTAGCTATTTCGGTTCAAGTTCCTTCGAATACTTCTACTTTACCATTTCGTATAAACAGTTTTTAGACGAAGACGAAAGCTAGCTTGCGTCGTAAAATATCTCCCGACTAAATAACATTTATATTCAAATTTTTCTTCTTTACAATTTGCAAGTTTCAGGATTCTTTTAATTAATCTTAGTATGTGTATTTGAATACGATTTTATTAATAAAAGAACATAATGCAATCGGAGTTTTCGGCACAAAAAAATCGCCTATAAGGATGCTATTGATTCTTTTGCCAAACTGCGATAATATTAAAATGTAAGCTACTAGCATACTACTTGTTAGCGTGGTTAATGGTCACACAGGAACATTTTTTCAAGATGAAAACTATCCTATATGTTAATCTAAGTTACCCTATATGTTTGTGCCAAATTTCATGAAAATCGGTTGATCAATTTTTGCCTGAAGAAGTAACACACAAACATACAAACTTTTGCTTTATAATATTAGTAGGACTAGTTTTACCAGCAAGATGTTGCAACGTCAAATTAAAGGACGTGGTGACCTCATGACTCGTACTAGGTACGATGTAGCGTGACAATAAGTGTGACAACAAGTGTGACAATATTTAAAATGAATAGCGTGACAACTATTTTAAATAAATGTTTATTAAAGTGAATCTTACGATTTGGCAATTTATATTTAAAATGCAGCCTCAACCCCCTAATATTAAAATTTGGCCGGTTCTTTGAAACTTACCCTGTATAGTAACTACATATAATCGTCTTCCTTTCATCAGATAGAGGGCATCTTATAAGTATTATTTTTATCATGTCTTGGTCTCAAAGTAACCGCCTACACGTACCAACGTAATGACTACAGGATCTTATCAGATAATAGTTTAGCTGCAACGGAGAATCACTTTCACTGTATCACTTATGGCCAAGAAAGCTACTCGATATCCCTTATCACATAATGAACACATGACAAGAAAGATTGTATGTGAACCCTATCTACTAAAACGTAGAACTCGGCCAGTGAACGTTCTTGACTATAAATACTAGAAAAAAATATTCATATTCTGAACTGCGGACTTTCTACTGCCATTATTTGGTGATATACCGACAAGCGCCACCTACCAATCAATCTCAAATCCACAAACTAGACACAACAACAATTGAAGAAAGTCACACAGTTTACAAGTAATATTAAGAAGTAGATACAAGTTGTATTAATAAAATACAAATATTTTTGACCCTCCAGTTTAGCAACCTCTTAATTAGGTTATCTTAGTCATAAATATGACATAATCCAAGGTAAACGGTCTTAACTTGGTGAAATACCGACAAGCGCCACCTATTGAATCCAATTGTGTCTACAAGCAATCCAAAATACCATTTAAATAATCCAGCTGCCTTCCTGCCAGGCAGTTCGTAAAAGGCGAGCATAGACTAACCATCACTAACACCGTACCACGGTGTGGCTAGATGGTAGAGTTTCGCAGCGACTCGCCCGGATTGGTACCACCACCTTATCTATATCTGCCACCTAATATCAGCAAATGCCGTTGACGTGTTCTGATTCAGAAGATAAGGTAGCCGGTACATTTACTTTTGCTCGTGGTCTAACATCGCGGCCTAAGGTTGGCAACGCACTGTTACCACCTTTGGTGTCTCTCGGCGACATAAATTTCTTACCGTCAGGAAATTCGTCAGCCTGTTTGCCTTCCAATATCAAAAAAAAATTACATACATAATTTCAACCAGATCTTTCCAGCTGCTTAGCGACAAACACAGATAAAGAATTATTAAATAAGAGAGATATTTTACTTACGTAGCAGACTGTGACGAACATAATCCAATATTCACAATCTCACGTTAACAAAGTTTTATTTTGTGTTAAAAATACTTATCAAACGAAACATTAGAAAAAAACAAGTAATCTCACTGTCTCAAACTACAATGAGGTTCAAATCCACTGAAACGACTAATTACATCCTCATTGTTCGTCGTTTCGAAATAAAAGACATTTTAAACTCATGTATTAATAAAAAATATAAATTAGTCGCGGTTTTTTAAGCTAACACACTTAATGACAATGTCATAACATGCTATGAATGTTAAGTATTTAATATACAATTTTGTGTATTTATTTTCACAAGTAATTATGATTACTTTATTTTGTATTCGTTAAAATACTCTCAACTGGACATGTTTACGTATTAACTTTGGAATACTACTTTCCATGTTAATTTTAATACAATTTTATGTAGAAAATATTGACATGACGTCATCGCTGTTTTTGTAATATTTATTTTAGCATTTTAATTCATTTTAGTTTATTATTCAATTTTTTCTGCAAACTGAATAATAAACTAACACAATACTGACATTATATTATTATTAGCAAACATAATACTGACATTAAATATAATATACATCAACTAAATATAAATATAATAATTTAGTAAATTTATTGAATACCGAGAACCAGAAAACAGATGGACTCGGTAATCTTTTTTACATTCGATTGTTCGATTTCACCAGAACATCTGATAGTATTTTTAAAACATGAATGAATAGATCTCTGTTTATAAAATGCTAGATGTTACCTGCGGCTTTACTCGTGTGGCAGTTATGTAATATGTTTACTAACTTAATTTTAAATATTATATTACTTAAAGACTTTTTGATAAGGACTTTCATACAAACTTTCAACCCCTATCTCACCCCCTTAGGAGTAACATTTCTAAAAGCGCCTAAATACACATCTACTTATTATTAATAAGTAGCACAAAAATAAAGTTTCATGTTTCAACATTAAAAAAAATGACCGTCTTCCACACAAACTTGCAACCCCTATTTCACCCTCTTAGGGTTAGATTTTTTTAGATTCTGTCCTCTGTTGGTGTCCACATATTGAAACGACCCTACTTACCAAATTTCGTGGCTGTAACTTTAACAGTTTTGACTCGGCGATGATGAATCAGTCAGTCAGGACATCTTATTTTATAAGAATAAATATAGAATAGGCTACGAATTCTTCTACTTTTCAAAATAATTGCGCTTTGCATAACTTGAGTTTGGGATCAATCACTCTCACAAAAATTAATAACCTAACCACAATAAAAAAAGAAAAGAGTTACTGTAAGAGTTACTGTACGAGTAATATTAATAAGTAGGTACTAGTTGCGTTAATAAAATGCAAATATTTTTGACCCTCCAGTTCACCAACCTCTTAATATTTTTTATCTTAGTCATAAAAATAACATAATCCACGGCGGAATAAACAAAAAAAATATTTACGTATATACATAATAGCTACTGATCATTGCATAGTTAATATCCGTATCCGTCGCTAGAGTAAAAGTTTTCGTATAATTTTTATATCTCTAGTTTCCTGCCAATGTTTTGATAGAAAATTCTTACTTAGACTTGTGTTCTTACTACAAAAGGAAATAGGCCAGTTTTATTGCGAAATCTCGAAATGAAGCATTTCTCGATGGGAGAATCAGAAAAGTTTTTCAAACTACAGCGTGAATAGAGACGTAAAATAACAAATAACTGATACTTTGGGACTATTCAAGTTGCTTAGCTAGTGGATTTAACGTTGTTGGTAAACAATTTCCTAGTTTAGATGAAATATATATTTGATGACATGGATTTATGTTTTCGGAAAGAAAAGGGTAGAAGTAGTTAAGATGACTAGTATAAAATTATCTTTACTAAGTTGTTTTAAGTAAATTTAAATGATAGTTACATATTTCACCTGTTTTAAAAAAATACACTCCTAAGTTTTATTTAAGAAAACTTAAAAGAAATTGAAGTGATTTTTAAGATATCGACGTCGTACACTTTTTGTAAGGGTTAAAAAACTCCTCAGCACACGTCAACACACGTGACCTGATGAAAAATCCGTATGACGGAGGGAGAGTAAAACTACTGTGTGTTGTCGCCGTATTTCATACTGTGATTTTCGTTTTGTCGGTTGCTTGAAGATCTCGCAACGCGCGCTGTTTTAAGTTCTCAAACCAAATTAATTTCATGCATATATTTTACCACTTGAATGATATACAATATAATTAACTATTATGTGTATGTAATTCGCGCAAAATTAATCCCTAGCCGTGCACAATGCACAAAGTTGCCATTAAATTTTTCACTTCTGCCGGAACTCCCGGAGTGCAATCAGGGTTTTTTTAACTGAATGAAACGTTACTTTGCAGAAATACGTTATTATATTCCCAAGAAGAATAAGACTTTGTTTTGCTAATTCTGCGAAGTTCGTGTTGTGGTAACGGTGGGAAATCTTCCAAGTAACACCGGATATAGGGGAAGGTTGCTATGATTGGACCACTTAAATTGAGCAAGTAATTTCTCATGAAATATCATCGAAAAATGAAAACCATTTGTAGGGATGTGATGCTGTTTATGTAAATTAATGGTATATAAATTATTGGTAATGAAAGTTGACATATTTTAGAAATATACTAACATAACTCTTCGATGAGGAGTTGCTTTCTTTGGACCACCGTTACCTTGAATGGACCACTAAGTTGCCATCATTGGACTTAGATATATTTGTATTAACGGTCCAATGAAGGTCACTAAGTGAAACACAATATAAATTTTTTTTTTTATTCAATAAGTAGTTTTTGTAACAGTGATAATATTCTACTTCTTCGAAAGCTTTTTTGTTTTTCCCGTTCAATCTTCTTTTTAATGTAGCTTTTGGTAGACCACGGATTCGACTCGCTTTGTTTATTCCAATAGTTTTTTTTCTTAACGAATCATACTAGTTTCATTCCAACAATAATATTTCTCATTTCTTTCTCTGCCGACATTCTGAAATATAGAAATAAAGTCTAATTGTAACAAAAAGTTAGGTAAGTTTCAAATACGTCAAATACTAATATACCTACACAATACGAAAATCTTTAGGTTTTTATTGATTTTGATATTGCATTTCCGATATTGGTGCAGTTTACATACGTATATTTAATTTTTTTATGAGTATCAAGAAAAGTAAACGAAATTCACAAAGTCAAAAACATTTCTTAGGATTAGACTAAGTGAAAATAGGTAATTCATTAAGTTTCTTTGATTGGACTGGTCCAATGGTGGCGTCACCATAGTGGTCCATTGATGGAAACTAGGTATATAAACAGAACGAAAGCTGGTATTAAAAATCGTGCAAAATTTGTTACAAAACTTCATAGTCTATGTGAGCACAGATAAATTTGCTATTTGATATTAAAAAATCATCAAATATGAAGAAATACAATACTACTTACATCATTTTTTTGATGGCACGGTTTTTATATTACGGTCACCGCTAACACATATACTCCCGTCACTACTTGCCACGTGGCGCGAGCGCACTGAGGTTTAGCGGGAGGGCAAGGGGATCAGTACTGTTGCCTATGTACACATTCAACTTCCTGTGACACGCATAGTTTTTGAAAAAATTAGGTGGTCCAATGAAAGAGCCGGTCCAATGATCGCAACCTTCCCCTAACAAACCGGACGAACGTTTCCGTAAATCAGATCACAAATAGAGTCCGAGCTTGGGAAACTGTCCAATATTTCACGTCCTTCGCCTACGAAGTGTCGAATAACCTACCACAAAATCTCACATTCAAATTTATTAAAAAAATTAACTGCGTGTCAAAGATTATTTATTATAACAAATAAATTTTTATTTTTGTTTAAAACAATGTTGATCCGGGCTCCTTTGCAGAATAGACCGTTTGCCTTTCTACCAGGCAGCTCGTAAAATCCCAGTACATTGACGTATATACGCTCGTAACAGGCTTACCGTCACTAACACCGTGACTTCTGACTAGGTGGTAAAGTTTCGCAGTGACTCGTCAGGATTGGTACCACCGCCTTACCTATTCCTGCCGCCATAACTTCAGCGCTGACCGTTGATGTGTTCCGGTTCAAAGTTCGAAGGTCAGTAAACTTACTTTTGCTGGAGGCCTAACTTCTCGGCCTCAGGTTGGTAACGCACCATTACTATCTTTGTTGTCTCTAGTAAATTTTTTACCATCAGGAAATACGTCTGCTTGTTTGCCTACTAATATCATATTATTTTTATGACAAATGCCTTTTTATGTTAGTTAAAAACTGGTAGAGAAATAAGTCTTAAAAAAGGTATCGATTTTAAATTTAATTTAATATGCCATAAATAACTAATATCCGGCCAAACGATTCTCACGAAAATCTGCTTGGGTGGGTTGGGCTTCACAATTATTTTCCGCATCTAGTCGGGCCATTCGTTCCAGAACGTTACCGAGGCCCGGGCGACCGAGATGGAGTCCCTGGCGAGTAACGAGATCTTCGCCTTGGCGTGAAATTATTAAATTAACGGGATGCTCCAAAACGAATTGTTACGCTCTTATACCTTGATAATTACTTTATTTTAAGAAAATTGAGATATTAAATCTATGGGAATATTTTACTCTGAGAATGTTTCAATTAACTTATTTATAAAAATGAGCACCTAATAAATGTAGGTATTTAATATTTTCCAACGACGGCGCTAGATAAATCTTATATATATTTATGTTTTAAAGGAAAAACACTTGTAATGTTTTACGTATCATTTATACTACTTATTTTATAAATAGCCTACCGGTTTCGCTTGTGACAGCATCATCAGGGCTAGAACTTAAACTCAACCTAACAAAACAAATAACCTAACAACTAACAAATGTAGCATTTTACAGCTCAGAATTTGAACCGATTTTGTTGATATTTGATATGCATATAGCTAAATATTTGATTTTAGACACAGGCTGTTTTTTTAAATCATCCTCCCAAATACTGAAATAAAGTATGAAAGTTTGTATGAAAATTGTTACTCTTCTACGCTGACCAAGTCACGAGCAAGCAGCTAGTAGGTATGATATACAAATATTTAGGAACTTATACTAGGTGGCAGAGTTTTCCACCGACTTACCCGAATTGGTACCACCACCTTATCTATTCCTGCCGCCATAACGTTAGTGCTTGCCATTGACGTGTTTTGGTTCATAGGATAAGGTGGCTGGTAAACTTACTTTTGCTTGAGGCCTAACAACCGGGCCTCAGGTTGGCAACGCACCATTACCACCTTTAGTGTCTAGGCGGCGTGAATTTCTTACTATCAGGAAATCCGTGTGCTTGTTTGTCTTCCAATACCATAAAAAACCCACGTTATTATTATAAAGTATTTTTATTACGTACTTATACATTCTTTATATTTCTGGACGATTAATTAGAGTTTTAATTTTTACTTGAAATTACACTAGAAAGCTGAATTCGTTTAAATAAATTATGTACACCCCTCTTTATCTGATAAGTCATTGATTGATCAAAGATTAACGCGTAATCGCACAGCTATAGATGTAAATACCTTTCTACCTCTTTATAACTTTTCTAGCTAATATGTTATACTAAGTCCCTACTAGGTTCTGTGACCAATGCAATATTGAAACCGTAGATGTTATAGGCATTAGATCGCTTTTTTTCATTTTTTCACGGAAACCATTGAGCTGTCGATACAAAATAGGTCCTCTTTTTTTGTGTCATAATATTACTTATAGACAATATCATTATAATTTACCCTATAGCCTAAGCGGTCCGGCGTTGGAACTGACTTCATGGGGTCTCGGTTTCGATTCCCTGGTCAAGCATAGTAAAGAAATTGTTTTTTAAATTTTGCAATAAATTATATTTATTTGTACACAAATTGTTATTAGGTTGTAGTAAGGAGAAAACATTAAATAGGGCATTACGAACAAGACCACTAGAAACTTGCCTGGATTGTGATTCACCGCCTCACGTAACAGTAATAGCAGTGTTAGGCATTGTTGTATTCCGTTCCGAAGACTATGTTAGACTTGTATTTTAGGCCTATCACTCCGAACAAACGAACATCGCACCTATAACATCTATGGTATCTAAATTCTAAGTTTGTCTTAGGAGAGCAATAAGCTTGTTTGCTATCTTAGCACATAAAAAAGTGCATAAAAATTTCTTCAAAAAGGGCTCAGTAATTTTAGCTGTCGTTTTGTTTCATGAAACGGTAGGTATATCCAAATGAATATGGCTACCAAATTACCTTGTTATGATTAATAATTTACAAAAAGAACCTTAATAATTAATTTTACAGACTAAAAAAATAAAACAAAGTCAAGAATAACCCAACAAATATAATGAATAATTAATCCGTTAAAATAAGTCAGCTCCAACAAAGTAAATTTAAAAAAACAAGAGCTTAGATTTTTGATTCTAATTTCTGATTAAATCCCTACGCTGTAAGGCTTGGTTACGTAATCAAAAGCTTAAATTATATTCAGCAAACAGAGATAGGTTTATCGAAATCCGATATCTTTATTTGCGTCGAAAAGAGATGGAGTACTCAGCTCGACTAATCTTGATGAAACAAAGTTGCGCTACAATTCAAAACAAATTCCATTAGAAGGTTTTATCTCTAAAAATACTCGTTTGGATTTAAACTTTATAACTTTAACTTTGTTACTGCACTTTTGATGTTTGTGTGTGGGTAATAAGCTATGTTATTTACCTACATGGAACGAAAAGTCATTTCTTGATATTAACTAGAATAGTCATTGCAAAACATACCTACATAATACATAAATAAATTAATGAGTAGAGTACATTAAGATTATTACAAAAGTGAAGTATCTTCACGCCCATATCCCCGAAGAGGTTGGCAGAGGCACAATCAGGGCACCCACAACTAGCCGAAGACAATGAAAGTCTCACAATGTGATAGGTGGCAAGCCTATCGCCAATTGTCAATATCCAAATCCTATCCCGGGCAACGTAATTTTTGAAAAAACTAGATACGTTTGACGGGAATTGAACCCACATTTACATCCAAAAATTAAGTAGATATAAACCCACAAATATTTTGGTTCTTAAAAATTTGCCTATAGAAATTGAAATAACCTATTCAAAAATAACTTAACAGGTACAGTTTAAAAAAAAACACAATTATTAATTGAAACTAGTGGTCGCCCATTGGTCGAAATTCGACCATAATAAATTTTAATATCTTGTTGATAAAAACTTCATCTTCATTTCTCAAGACCAACACGTTTGTTTCCAAATTTTTAGTTATCGTCAATATATTTGTTTGTGTGTGTCAAATGCATGGTAGTGTGGGTAATGTTTTATTTATTGATTTTATGAACTTTATAAGCATCATTATTGAATAATATTAGCGTCCTGCACTTCTCCTACACATAAACTAGGTATAAGTGTGCCAAATTTTATGCTCCTCCGTTGCCGCAATTTTTAATAAAACGGGCCCAAAGTTTTGGCATCACCTATTAATATATAGATGATGTCGATATAGGTACAAAATATATGCATACCAGATAATAAGCACCTTTTTATTTAGACATTAAATGTGCCTAGTCCAATGCACAACTTATTTTAAATAAAAGCCTTAAAATGAGAAAGGGGATAAATTGTAAAAAGATATTCTATAATTAAACTCACTTACTCGATGCTTTCTGCCTACCCCGTAAGGGACTTAGCGTGAAGATATGTAGGTATAATTAAATTTAAAATCCAACTAAATATGTACGTAAATATGATGATATCAGGGTACAGATCATATTTTATGATAATTTAATTCATGTACAAAAGCATACGAAATAAAGATGTTTTTAAGTATACGTGTTATTTCAATTAACATATTAATAGCTCTATTAGTTTAAAATCATGCATTTGAAATTCCGCCGCGACTGTACGAAGAGAGCCATTGACGGGAATCCGACGAAATTTCTGACAAGCTTTAATGAAATAAATCAAACGAAGCGGGCATGCGCCGCCCCTGTCCGGCCCGCTTCCAAAATGGCCGACTTTCTATGCTCAGCTGATCGCTCCCTCATTCTGTATTTGCATTCCAATCGTTTGGTTGATAGACTAAGAATATTTTTTTATTTAAGATTAGTTTTCTATCAATGTTTAAATGTTATTCTATTTTTAATTGGGTATGCAGTTACTTTATACTAATAACTAATTTTTAGATGTATGATGATACCTAATATTAGGAACTAAGAGACAGGTAGGTTAGCATATAATATTAAGTTAGCATATTTCTCACTACAATTGTTTTATACTGGAATATAATATTCGGTATTAAAGTGTTAATTTTAATAACATTATAACTACATACAAACGTATTTAATATTGATATTTGGATAATAAAAAATAAAATACCTAATAAATTCTTACTTATCACTTGTTTTTTAAATATATTAATAGTAATCGTTTTTAATGAAAGAAATAAAGGTGCTGTACCAAATATATGGGTACCTAGGTACTTATTCTACTAACAAATAGTAGGATAACTATATCAGTTAGGTACATAGAGTAACATTCTGTTCTTAAACTAATTCATCAATGTTAACCTCTGCATTAAAAATAAATATCTAAAAGATAACGATAAAAAAATATTACTAATTACTTTAACAAAAATTCGTTTCGTTGTTTTAAATAATATAAATGTCCGCTTTTTAACCGACTCTAAAAAAGAAGAGATTCTCAATTCGTTTGTACTTAAGTTGTATTTTTTTTTATTTTGGTCATTACTAATTATTAGGTACATACCAATTATTTTAGTAATATTTTTTATGGTTATCTTTTAGATATTTATTTTTATTGCAGTGGTTAACATTGATGAATTAGTTTAAGAATTGAATGTTACTCATACAAAAACTAATTTATTTGGGCAAAGCTATTAAATAGGCAATCCTTACTCTATGTAGGTAAACATTGCTTGCCATTAACGCTTTTGTATATGATATATTAAAGACAAGCATTGTGGAGAGTATGAAGCAGAATAAGAAATAAAATCATTCGAAAATAATTTTAAAATTCTTCTCTATGTGGTCTAACGGTCCGGCACCGGACTTGACTTTTAGAGGTCCCGGGTTCGATACTCCGGTTCGGGTACCTAAAAACTAGAAAATGTGTATTTTCAATTTTATAGTAAGTACCTATGTCGTTGCCCAAGATAGGATATGTGCCTGATTGGCGATAGGCTTGCCACTTATCACATTGTGGGACTGTGTTTCTGCCCACCAATTCGAGGATATGAGTCTGAAGATATATATTTCTAATTTTGAAATTACCAGCGCTTTGTTCCATTCAGATTTCTTAATTAAAACAAACTCGCGAGTTAAATACCTAATAAACATCGAACAGCTTCTATAACCGAGTGAGCTAACTAAATCAAGTCGACGTAAGTTTAATAACTCTTTAATCTATTCCAAAGATAATATTCGAGTTAACTCTGTAGAGAGTTTGCTTGTTTCATTTTAATGATATTAGCTTTACTTCGGTTTAGAAGGATTAATATTACTTTTTACTCAAAACTCCTTTACACCAGATATAAGCGACATTTTGGGAATGTATTTTTTAATGGGTAATATGTTGCTTACGTCGAAGTTTTTACAACTTCAAGGAATTCGTAATGTTGTGTCATTATATTGTAATATTTTACATTAGATATATTGTAATTTAAGATAAAATGTCAAAGAAACTAAATGTACATCACCTACCTACATTAAAGGTGAAATCGGTGCGTTTCAAAGATGAGGCTGTGTTGAATTTATTGGGTAAGTTTCAAAATACGACAGTGGAGAGCACTGATGTCACCATGATGTAAAACGGGTCAAAAACAGTCAAGAGACCTCTTCCGTCAAAATTTTTATGGTACCAACAATCAAAAAAATCCTTTCGTAAATGGCGGAGTAATGACCTAAATAAGAAACAACTCTTTTTTCAAAAGTGGACTTTATATTGTTTAATACAAGAAAACGATTTTTTATAGCAAAGTTTTATTATTAACCCAAACTCAGTGATTATTATTTTGACAAATGGCATAACAAAAAAACAAGATAATAAAATTGTGCAACTAATGTTCGTTAATACCTTCATCGTTTTTGTGGAATTTTAACATTTTTGTGAGGTTATACATTTCTACATCTGTTATTTTTTGTGTAATTTATGTAGAACTAGCTATTCCGGCGAATTTCGTTCCACCCGTGCAGTTTGCATTGGAAAAATTAAAATATGGGTTTTCCTAGCTTCGTCGCAGTCAAAAGGGATAAAATGTACGCCGTGCATTTTTTTTTGGTTTTAAGTACTACCCCATCAATTTTCAGACAAATTGGTTTAGCAGTTTTTAAGTTATAAACATATAAATAACTATAATAATTTTTTGTATTAGGTACTAGCTTCCGCCCGCGACTCCATCCACGAGGATGTCGGTCTAAAACTAAAAAAATATTTTTTTTTGTCTTCTACGTATTTTTCCACTATAAAAAGTATCCCATTTTATGCCCACGATAATAAGGTATAATTATACCAAGTTTCATCGAAATCGAACCCTTAGTTTTCACGTGATGCCTGAACATACAGACAGACAGACAGACATTTTTTTATCACATATTTGGGTTTGGTATAGATCCAGTAAAAACCCCTGCTATTTATTTTTTCAATATTTTCAATGTACAGAATTGACCCTTCTACAGATTTATTATATGTACCTATAGATGTAAGTACCTAGTGGTAAACATTGACTATTTAATACAGAATGTTACATTATTTTCTTGTATCCGTTTCTATATTTAGAAAATTTAATCAAGCGTAAATTGGAAGAATAAACTCCTGTCTGCTGGTAATTGGCAACATTTAACACGACACGCCACCTACATGTGTACGAATATATAATTTGTTGCGGAATGTGCATACCTACGGGTTAGTGAATGTCATTTTATACAACTCCTTAACTGGATCGAAACATTGTAAGTGGAACGTCTTATAATGTCTTTAATCAACTTTGAAAAGGAGATTATGTTCGACGGTCATTATTTTATATAAAACTCGATTTTTCAGTCATTTGTAAACCGATTTTTCAAATCATATAATATAGTTAATTAATACACTCAACAGAGACTAATTTACTTAATTTGGGGTTAGATTAAATTTGTTGAAATTATCTAGAATCTAGGGCTATTCATTTTATATAATTTCTGTCATAGAGAAGTGTTGAGAGCTGTGTGTATAAAGATTGTTAAATTTATAAGTTTAGATTTATAGTCTTTTATTTTATTTTAGTCGCCTCTGCCGTCGCCTTAGTTTAGTCCCGGGTTCAAACCCCGGGTTGGGCAACAAAAAAAATTAGAAAATGAACATTTTCAATTTTTTTAAAATAACGTTGCCCGGGATTGCATAGAAATGTGCGCGTTAGGTGGTAGGCTTGCCGCCTATCACATTGTGGGACTTAGTATCTTCGGCTAGTCGTGGGTGGCCTGGTTGTGCCTCTGTCTACGCTTTCGGGGATTCGGGGATATGGGCGTGAAGAGATTTTTATTATTATTTTAACACTTTAATGTCATATAGTTCTGTAATTAACACTATAACTTCACTTCACTTATTAACTATCACTACATAGTCTAAAACAAAGTCGTTTCCTCTGTCCCTATGTCCTTATGTATGTTTTAATCTTTAAAACTGCGCAACAGATTTTGATGCTGTTTTTTAAATAGATGAACTGATAAAATAGAAAGGTTTATATGTTTATTTCATAACCGTGTAAAGCCGGAGTAGGCCGCTAGTCATAATATAAAACAGAGTCGTTTTGCGCTTTCTGATCCTATGTTATCTTAGATCTTTAAAACAACTCAACAGATTTTGATGTTAATCACATGTTCAACAAAAATGTTTATTAGGTATCTACAGACTTTTTTATCTTAATGACCTTGACCTTATAGGTCAAATTGAATGAAAAATGACCTTTTTACCTGCAAACAGATGTTCAATTAGAATAAAGATAGATTCGGAACACTACCAGTCAATTTACAACGAAACGTAATGGAAATATGTTCTGATATTTTATACCCTTCATCAGTTTTATTTCAGCTAACGAAGCGCCGCTAGCTAAATGGTATGTAATTGAAGGTTTCAAAGGGTCCACTTAAGGGAATAATTGTAGAAACAGAGGAAGTTTAATATAAGGTTATGTTGGCCGCCATCATTTTACCGGGTCTATTAGCCGGTGGGCCAAGGGCGAAAATTATCCCGGGAACGAGTTTCACAAAAACAACGATGAGAATTAATGGAGCAATAGGTCCCTCGTTGTTTCATGAATAGAGGGACACAATTTTGTTTATGGGTGGACAATGAATTTTAGTAGTATATTTCACTAACAAATTTAAAGAACTGGCCATATTACATAAATTACAAATACGTGACGTAATTAAGTGCTGGTACAGTACAAGTACAGTGCAGTTTTCTAATTTAAAACTCAGATTCTAATTTAAAAATAGATTGATTTGATAAATAAATGGCGGCCATATTGAATTTTAGTGACGTAACATTATTCTGACAGCTTTTACATGGCGGTAATATCTTGAAGTAAAAAATTAACATATAAAAAGTGATTACAAAAACTCATTAGCTGAACTATTTAAATTAGAATAGATTTAAGAAACTTGTGAAAACAAAGCAAATTAAATCAAAATTTTGTTTCAAATGTGATATTGCTACTATATGTTACTAAAACATATTTTTGCACTTCGGATCACATAAAAACCTTTGGCTATAACAAATTTTTGGTGAGTAGTGTTTTACGTATCTCAAAAATGTAAAACAAGTATACGCTTGTTAGCATATTTCAGTATAAAGTGCATAGTTATTTCATAACTATAATAGAATATTAATAAACGACATCCACCGAAAAGGGTTTATGATATAATATTCTAAGCTGCATTATATCTACTTATATATACATAATTTATAAAATATAGTATACGTAACAAAAGCTTTATTTTGAAACAAGCAAAAAATTCATTTTTATCTAAATAGTCCAATATTTATATCAATCTAAGTATACAAGATTTGTATAACAAATTTACAATTCATTTAAAATTAAATCTCGAGACCTTATCGACCTTATCGATATCAAATGACCTTTGGTTTTTTGGATTCGTTTCAGCGCCAAGTAGCAGGATACGTGTCCAAAGATAAACTTTTGAAAGAATTAAATTAAGAAATTGAAATTTCCTCAGGGCAGGGAAAACGAAGTTAATTAGTAAAACATAAAATTATGGAATCAACTATTCACTTACCACATTTACTTATACTATGATAAAGAAAACACTATCCTGGCTTGCCTTTTTTGTATTCTCCAACTTGATATCAGCTAGCGACTGAATAGTTTCAAAAAACGAAAACTTAGAACAAAATTCTGAGGCGTTTAAAAATTCACTGCACTCGAGTTGAACTACGAAAAGCAGGTTAAATAAAGCTGGGGCTAGGATAAAACTCTCATAAAATGTTACCTTAATGAAATTCGTAGTAACAGGGTATATTATTAAAAATACCAACTAGTAATAGTTTAAAGTAGACTATCTTTTATAAAAACGTTCTTAAAACTGGCAAGAGTATGTACCTAATCTAGTTACATTCAGAATTATTCAAAGCACGTTCATATTTTGTAGACTTGCTTGTTATCATTTTAAAAGCACTTTGTAGTTTATAAAATCAAAATAGAATAAATAGGAGTACCAAAATAAATATTTTTTTCTACTTGAAGGGTCTTTTTAACTATAATACCTTCAAGGTTTAACCTCAAATGTTTGAAAATTTTAAGACAGCATAATTCAAAATGCATAATTACTATTTTAAGATTTCACGAAACTAGTAATAGGTACTTTCCATATCAAGATTAATTATGAATGGAAAGCAAACAAACTATCGATTTTGTCATTAAAAGACGTCGCCTATGACACCAAAGGTGGCATTGGTGCGTTGTCAACCTAAGTTTGTTTAACCTGTTTTATGTAAATAAACCGGCTACCTTCCTCTCCAGGCTGCAATATAATATCGACTAGTCGTACCAAAACTTGTTAGTAGGTACTCTATATTTTGATGAAAGTTATTACTTTTTGTCTGTATATTCAGTTCCCGTGGGAGAGAGGTAAAACTAAGACCAGAATCATAATAATGTTTGTACATTATATTTTAACAATTCATATTGAATAACTTATAATTAAAATTTATTATGGTTACCAATAGTTTTTATAAACTTAGGTAGCAAACTGTGCTGTTGTTGTAAGAAGTTGTGAGTACAGCTAGTCTTAAGTACTTCTCAATGATAGTACTTAATTAACTCATAGCTGGTCTTAAATACTTCTGTAGAAATGAAGTACTTTTAGATAACTTTTAGATTAACGTATCTACTTTGTTGATAAACCCATTGCGTGGATTAAGTCGGGATCTCATTAGATTAAGTAGATACGGTTCACTGAATTCCTACAGAATTCATTTAACGAAGCTCATGAAGAGCTATAGAGATATAGAGCATAAAAATATTTCAAGTTTCGAGAAATGAATGCTCTATGATGTTAATAATGCCTTATTTAAAACAGGAGCCCGGCTTATTTGAATAATTATACCATTCTTAAAACTCAAATTTCCTGTTCTTGATGAAGGTATGAGGAAAATATGAATAATTTGAAGCTATGAATCTATAAGTATTATAAAATCATGAGCTGTTTTCCACAACAGAAAAATTAGTTCTTTAAAAAAATAAAAGAAATTACAGAATTGCTGACATGAACTTAAGATATTTTTTTGGTTAAATTGCTTTTTTATCCAAATGTATTTTTGAAGGTATAATATTTTTTGTTGTCGCATTATGAGATTTCTAATGAAATATTTTTATAAGGATTATTCACTAGTTAGAGCAATGCAACAAGCAATGATTTATCAAAATTTATCAAGCAGCTGAAGCTTGATACTACTTGATGCTTGATATTCATTATTAAAATCCAGTAAAATAAATGTGGAAGAATGTTCTATGAACAGAGCAAGCAGGGCAATATTTTATGTTCATATAAATCGTCATAAAATTATTATTAAAAAAAAAATATATATATTAAAAAAAATTATAACCATTAAGATCCGAACCACAATGTAGCTAAGAACCATCTTTATCGCGTTAGTTGTCGCAC
Source organism: Calephelis nemesis (assembly GCA_002245505.1). NCBI lineage: Eukaryota > Metazoa > Arthropoda > Insecta > Lepidoptera > Riodinidae > Calephelis > Calephelis nemesis. The sequence continues at coordinate 429,405 of NJDD01000103.1, read as the reverse complement.
AAAACCCAGTTATTATAGTTATTGAACCCAGATATAGCACTTTAAAGCCAATATATAAACAAAAACGTTCAAACTAAAACATTTACTCCATTTCATTAAACACAACGACCTTATAATGCAAAGAGAACTGCAAATTGGGAGCACTTATTCGGCGGTGACATTATTTTGCATAATCAACTCGTACCGCTGTTAGAATGTAAATTTAGCTTTCATATCGAACGAATTTCAAGATACACGCCCTCTATATAGAATGTTATTAATGTTCTGTTAAAACAATGAAATTTGTTTATTTACATAGGTTTTTATTTCACATATGGTTTTTGAAATGATTCTCGCAATTTTACACAAATCGATATTTTTATTGATAGTGAATATTAAAGGGATAGTGTATATTGCTCTGTGGCGTATAGTGTAGGTATTACTGGTTTATTTAAATATTCGCATCTGTGGTCAAGCGGTCCAGGTGTTAGACTTAACTTTATAAGGTCCTAGATTCGATTTACGATTCGGGCAACAAAAATAAAATTTGGTTTTTCATTTTTTTTAATAGTTGCTTGGGATTGGATATGAACCCGGTTGGTGATAAAGTTTCCACCTATAACATTTTGTTTGAGTATGGTCTTCATCTAGTCGTGGGTGCGCTGGTTATGCCTCGGCTTATAGGTGTAGAGTCTTTTTTTCAAGGATTGTTTGGTATCAATACTAGCCCTATTCCACCTATAGTGTTCGTAACTTTAGTATACCAGTTTAGAGGGTCAGCTGCTACTCAGGTGATAAGCTTAACAATCCACCATCTAAAAATTTGGTATACACGAACTCTATGACCTGACGACATATTTTATATCATAGGCTTTTTATCTCAATGAATTATATAATTCCTGTGGGGAAACGAAATAACTTACGTACACAAAGTCGTAGGAAATACATAGTATATCACAATATCAATATTCTTTTGTTGACAAGAGATACATAAAACACCGAGCATAGTAAACATTAAATGCCAAAGCGGCAGTAGCCGGTACGTGCGTTCTATGGGACTTTTTATTCAGTTCCCGACATGAACTACACTATTCTGGTACAATGATCACAGAGCTATTTTTATTTTAAACATCTGTCTGTTGGTAATTTTCTTAAAGTAGAAAATCTACTCTGTATTCTTTAATAACTACCACAATCATATACACAAGCATATAATATACTAACTTTTGAATTAGATCAATAGGTATACTGTGTAATTTGTCCAGGGATATTATTTATTGTTCTTGCCTCTGTGGTCTAGCGGTCCAAGTGTTGGACTGGACTGTACGAGGTCCCGGGTCGGAATCACGGGTCGGGCAACAAAAAGAAAATGTGGTTTTCCAATTTCCTAATAAAAAAAATGTTGTTCGGGATTGGACATGTGTCCGGTTGGCAATAGGCTTGCCACCAATCACATTGTGGGACCTAGTGTCTTCGGCTAGTCGTGGGTGCCCTGGTTGTGCCTCTGTCTACGCTTTCGGGGATATAGTCGTAAAGATACTTACTTATTTTACTTATTTTGAATTACTTAAAATTTGGACTGTTAGTCTCGGCCCCTAAAGGTCAGCGCATATTATGTCGGTTCGCAACGGATATGCCTACTATTTTAGATAATTATTTATACGCATTCATACATATTTCAATATCACTAGTAATAAATATTCCTCATTAAATAGAAACTAAATTGCCCTGTTGACAGCAATACTTTGAAATATAACAGACAGGGCGGGGTTTACAATATATGTGGTTTTAATTAGATGAATTTGATATATTTATAACCAATGATCACGTCAGTTTAAAAATAGTACCTGCTACTGATTGGATAGCTAAAAATTATATCTACCTTCCTATATATTATTCTTAATGACTGAATTCTTATTTTAAGTTTGAGTACTGTTCTAATTAAAAGCGTTAATTAAAAAAATATAGATTCAATTTTCTATTAAAAACTATATTGCCCGGGAATGAATATGTACCCGGTTGGCGATAGTCTTTGCCACGTATCACATTGTAGAACTTAGTGTCTTCGGCTAGTTGTTGATGCTGTGGTTGTGCTTCTGCCTACCTTCGGGGATATGGGCGTGAAGATACTATCGTTATAAATAATTTATCAAATATATTAACTTGTTAATGTAATTTTAAGATAGTTGCTATGAAGATACTTTATGTACATAATATGGAAGACTTATTTGTTTTTATTATTATTTGTCTCTTTTTATTGTTGCAGGACTAGGAAATTTTGACGACCCTTTACATCGGGCATTGGTTGTCAATCGGCAGGTAGACAATCTGATGACGAAAAAAAAATTTGGGAAATAAGCAGCAAAAAACGAAATCGAATGGTCATGATTTGTCAGCGGCTCGACACGTACATTTATAGAAATAAGAAACATGACGTCTTCTCTTGTAAAAGTATCTCCTTAAAATGTGTATGTTTATGCTAGTTTCTAAATATGACACATGATTTGGAGTTTAAGAGCTAACTATTATTTTTGTGATGTTTGTAATACTGAAATTGTTTTTAATTATCCTCTCCTTTACTTATTATGAATAAATGGAATAACTGGGACTAAAATTAAAATAAAGGAGTCTAGTTTACAATGTAGTGACTAGTGCCGAACATGAAGTAATAACCAATACGTTCCGTATTATTAAAATGAATTGAACGTTAATATATCCATATACACAGTTAAATTCTTCAACATTCGATTAATTAAGTCTCATAAATATATTAACATAATAGCGGATAGAATCAATAATGATTTAAAGTCAAATTATGATTATGCTTCATATGAATATTTAAAAGCAAGCCGGTTAATCTCAATGTCTTTCAAGACGCATCATAGTCATAAATAAACACTAATGTCAAAGAGAAGAATAGGAATGTCTATTTTAAAGAATCTTTGGCTCCCTCAAATCGTAAATAGCTATCGACTATGACACAATCATGAGATGCGGTTATAAGGGAATGACAAATAAAGGTCGACGCACATTGATTACTACGGCTACAAAACGCAAAAATATAAATTCGGTATTTAAAACTCCTGAATATTGGAATTTTCAAATCAAAATGTAATTATTACAGTTGTAATATGTAAAATACAAAAAAAATAAAAATACGAGATGACAACCGTAGCAACATCCGCATATTCTAATTTGTACTCCCGAATCCGATTAGATATCATGATAAAATTAGACAATAGCATTGTTCTATAACAACGTGAATGTGAACAAACTAAAATAACAAACATAAGGCCTTTACAATAATATTAGTACATAATGATTTTAAGTATTAGCCCTGATCACCAATAAAAGAAATGTGACTAATTTTTGAAATATACAAATTTTTTAATGTCTGGAAGTTTAATTTAGTGTAGATGATTGATAATATACAGTAGTTAAAGTTTAAGTATTATCAATTTTACCATAGACAGATGGAGAGTGAAATTCTTTATGTGACTTGAAGTCTGTTACACATGTCTATCTTTATTTAAGATGTATATATATTTAGCAGTGTTACAGAAACAAACCTTTCTTCTATGAAGAACGTTTTCCTAGATATAAGGACTTAGAACTGTAACAGCATTAATTTGTTCATATCTTCACACCAAGTCCCTTTTTTGAAAACCCACAGACCTGTAAACCTGCCTAGCCACTGCCTAGCCTACATATTCATTATTTTTCATAAAAACACTCCGAAGACACTGAATTCGCTATATGTTTTATAACTCCCAGACTTCAGGGAGTAACATTATCGATTGCCGCAAGCATCTGGTGTGCGACGAGGCTTATTCGAATGATCAAGGAAAGTAAATTATTCAAAATTTTCTTAACATCGTAATTGACGTAAGAAGTTATTTTATGTTAGAAATTTTAAGCTAGCTATGTTTATTTGATTCGGTTAGATTTAATAAAGATAAAATTTTGATTTCAGTAATCTCTTCGTTATCTGTTTTATTCGTTATATATTCCAGAAATAATAGATATCTACAGACTTAGCTTTTTATTCCTATGCTAACTATATGTATACATATATGTGAGACCCAATAATAAAATAATTTAATAATTTTGATTGCTGGATAATTATAATCGTTCGCCTAGTCAGAATAAATTTTAGGTAGTGTCAATTACTTGTTGCGGTTGAATTGCAGAGCAAGCTATAAATCTACGCAATAAACTCAAACATCTTCAGACGCATTTTTGCAACGCATCGTGATTATGTGCGTGTGAGTGTATGTGTGTGTGAGTGTTCGTGTGTGTGTATATGTCTGTCATGACTTGCATTAATTCTTTCTATAAAAGTCTTTTAGTTAAAAGGAAATAACAAATTTTGTAACTCATGACTTTAAACAGACAGATGAAAACAGTAAAACAGTGAAAATATGTTAAATACGTTTTGATTTTTAGTATTTATTCCTAATCAAATATTTATGTTTAACAAAAATTACTGTCTTGAAACATTTTCATGTAGGAATCAATGAAACGTAAAGTGTTTCATTGTGTTAAAAGTTTCAGAATCTCTGTTCTACTCCGTGTATACTAATACATATTGTTACAAGAAGGTATTAATAAAAAGTAAGATTTAATGCAATTACTCTTCAATATTTCAACAAACTGAAATGCATAATATATGTTATCGAGTGAAGGTAACGAAAGCTTACTGACGTGTAGACTGTAGGTAGTCGACGATAATATACTTACAGTGAGTAAACGCGAGCAGACTCACAACTATATCTACTCTCAAAATCTTAGGTGTGGCGCAAACTATAAGCGGAAGAATGTTCGATTTTTTACACGTTTTTTTTTTGATTACATTGATAATCATTTTTTTAACTTGTTCCTCCAACTTTTAAAGTCAGAAATTTGTTAAGTTGTTTGGTTGTTTTTCGACTTGCCGGCTTGATACCGGAAGGCAATGGCACCGTTGCCGACACTGACAACATGTGACACTGACACTGACAAATTGTTAAGCGCAGTTTTAATAGTGGTCAGTGACGGTGATGGTCTTCTTTCAGTTTTCATAGATATTTTGCGCAAACGATACTGACACGAATTTTAACTCTCCAGCAAGTTAAATGTCTTCACAAAATTAGCTAGAGATACTATATAGTCTCATCAATTTGTCTTTTTTATTTGTTATATCTCTTACATTTAAGGCGAGAAAAGTCAATTATTGTATTAATCCACTTATTAGAGTTAGATACTTAGAATGAACGTATTAGAAAAGTTGATCCGATTGAAAACATTTTCGTGTAAAATGTTGCTAAGACAAGTCCACACGTCTCGCAATGTCAAAAAAAATAGATAGTTAGGCTCTACATGACGTGCCTAATTATAATTACATATTATAAAAGTTTAGGTTTAGATTCTACAGAGGCTCTACTACAAAGTTGATTTGACCGTTGGTTGTTTTCATCTGGAGGGCTGATGCCACCTCTTTTTGGGATAGAATTTTTTTGTAAAGGCAAAACAGGACAAGAGACCGACCAATTCGAAGAAACTTTCGTTTTATAAAGCTTTTTTTCTGAATATCAGTACCTATTTTTTGACGTATCGACGTTTTAAAATTTTTAGCAACTAGATAACTACAACTACTACATATTTGCAGATGTTTTGTGCTTAGAACTCAAAAACTACATACTTTTAAAAAAATGTTAGAACCTTATTGATGCAGAAATATACACATTAGTGATTTTGTTGTGCTTTTTTTAAAACTTGTTACTGTTATGACAAATAAACATTATATTTACATTGTTAAGGATTAATAAAATTAACTTCAACATTTACTTCTTTCACTGACTCCATTTCAAAAAGTAATTTAGAGAAACTTAATATGAAAGTCTCATCATATAACATTTGATTTCATAATATAACTGTTATATAATATTACATCTTTTTTGTAGGTAACCTCCATTCTCCTATTAAATGGACCAGAGTAATTCTTCTTTTATATGTGTAGAGCTTTTACGTAAGCTTTTTTTACGCTTGGAGAGAACCTATTTCGAAATCCCCGATATATAGATATCTCAGCCTATGGATACGAAATAAATTATTCTTTTCGATATCTACAACATGTGAATATGAATACATTGACAATGATGTGAAATATGTGTATTGTGTCTTTTTTAAAATATCGTGAGTTATTCATTTTTGATGTTATTGAAGAGAATAAATTTGAGTTTTGATTAAAAAACGTTCTGTAAAGAATGAATGAATGTTTTAAGTTTGTACCTCTGTCGGTTGTTCCCACATACCATTATTTATTTACAAGCCTCATCATTTAAAGATATATTTTATTTCCAATGTTATCTTAGACTAATATAAAATTGAATATAAAAATTATAAGAGCTGAGTTGCGGTAGGTACATTCGTAGTGCGGGCAAAGTGACGCCGCTCTCAATCTAAATAATTGACGGGGTCCGCCGTCCGTTTTACTTCGCAACTTCTTAGGTAGCACAAAAATGATTCGAGTCAAGTTAGTACTAAATTAATTATAAAAACAATTTTAGTACTAGTACGTACTCAGAACTCGCACAAATATTTAACAGCTACTAAAAACCTCAACAGATGTTGTTTTTTTTATAAATTAACATCACAATTTGACTTATTTCGTTTGCCGTACTTTATTGAAATATATATGCAAAAGTTAGGCATTGGTTCTTTTAGATCGGAAATATTATTAAACCACTTACACAAGTGACTTTACCCTACCTTATAAGCCTATTTAAACATTTTACCCCACTTTTAAGGGGTAACGAATAAATATTTACACGAACAATTCATAAAAAATACCTATACAAAAATATAGATAGTAGGTAACAGTAAAGTATGATCAGTTAAACACGGCAATATAATACGTATGTCTGAAATGCAAACTTCTAAATTGGTAAGATCTAAATTGATGAAAGATTGAATGCATCGAATAAAAATCATGAGCTGTTGGTACACTTACAAAATTAAAAAAATAAAACTAAACAATGTACCAATGAAGTTTATCAATGATTCCGTTACAAGAATTAAATTAGTATTATTTTCGTTGAGTTTCGACTCCATGCACGTCTTTTCCTAGTATATAACAGTAAAGGGTAGAAGCAAGAAGTAAAAAAGACGAAAAAAGTATTATTAGTCTCTTACCGAAATGGAATTGGATCATTCTGCGGAAAAACTTTCAGAGAAAATTCGCTTGCATCTCACTACGGTTTACTTAGCTTTGGGCAACATCATACTTTTACGTTTAGGTACCATTTAAGGCGAACCCAGGGAATGGAATAAAATAATATTCTCCGTAGCGTATTTTGCTGCTTTTCGTCGAAGAATAAATATTTAATACCGACAATATTCCAGAATATATTAGATTATTAGATGCTTAGGTAATATTTTCTATAAGCCAACATGTTTATATGCTTTCTATGGCTAACGTGACCAGCCGTCGCGTTATGAATGGGATCGTCCAATTTTCCAGTTACCTATCCCGGTGTTCCCAAAGATTCGGAAAGGGATAAATGTTTCGAAGTTTGAAACAGCGCAAATATACACTTAAACTTTGCCTTTATTTTGCAGTCATTTAGCACCTATGAAAGCTTTGTAATATTTTAAGTGTAAAAAATTATCTTCACGACCGTATCCCCGGAGAGTTAGGCAGAGGTACAAATAGGGACGCCCGACAAGGCGAAAAAAGTCCCATAATATGATAACTGGCAAACCTATCGCCAACCGGGCACATGTCCATTCCCAAGCATCGTAATTTTTGTTGAAAAAAATAAAAAACACATTTTATTTAAGTTTCCCAACCAGGGGATCTCAAGAAGTCAAGTCCAACGCCGTACCGCTAGATCACAAAGGTGACATCAAGGAACAAAAGATAAAATATGAACAGTAATTGCTATTTATTTTGTTTTTCTCCGTGTTTGTCCGGATGTCCTGTTTAGAAAACTACCTGCTTTCCTCCCTTACTGTTCGAAAGAGGCGAGTGTTACTTGAACGGGTCATTACTTACAAGACTGATGGTAGAGATAAACAAGCCTAAAAGTAAAATGCTGTGTGACAATTTGCCTTTATAGGAATCTTCAGCCTCATCTTTTCCTGCTGATGTTATGATAGTATCAAGTTCAATCCAGAAGGTAGTACAATAGGTGGACTACACAGACATTAAGCCTATTACCACAACGGCGCACTTATACATACATACCTTTTTGGTGCCTATAACACAAGTATTGCTTAACTGCCACTACTTTGAGTTTCCAACATAGGTTTAATCTTAATAACAAATATCACTCTTCGTTAAATTAATATTTTATGAAAGCCCATTGCATATCGCATATTCGGCTTAATAAGGAATAACCGCTTCATATCAACGCCAATGAAACTGTGGGTGCGAGCCAATTACTAAGTAATTCAGAGGATATTGTATACACACAAGTTTGTTTGATATAATTCTGAGTGACTGAAAATAATATTTTTGACGTGACAACGTCTTATACTTCGATGGAGTGGATGGAAAAAAAACAAGACTCAAGTGGCGTTACCTCGCTCTGAGGCGTTCCGTTTAAGGCTTGAAGTGCAAGCGAGAGCCCGTAACTAGCGACAAGGAGGCACAACCTCCCTTTCTTTCTTATGACGTTGTCACGTTCAACTATCGTCTTTTTTTAAACATTTTTAGAGTATCTTAAAGCCAATATCCCCGAAGACGTAGGCAGAGGCACAACCAGGACACCCAAGACTAGCCGAAGACACTAAGTTTCAGAACGAGATATGTGGCAAGGCTATCGCCAACCGGGCACATAATCAATCCCGGGCAATGTCATTTTTATTAAAAAATTGAAAATACTCATATTCTTTTTTTTTGTTGGCTGACCCGGAAATCGAACCCAGGACCTCCAAAAGTCAAATCCGATGCCGAACCGCTAGACCACAGAGGCGATAGCATTTTTAAAGATGCATTCAAGCTTATAAGTAAAGTATTTTACGACAATATACGTGCTTACGAAGCAGAAGAGTTAAGAGTACATACCTATTATCTATATATTAATACGCGATGCCAAAGTGCGCTGGCGGAGGAGCATAAAATTTAGCACACTTATAGTTTATGTATAGGAGAAGTGCAGAACGCTTATATTTTTCAATAATTATGCTTATAATGTACATTAAATCAATAAATAAAACATTACCCACACTACACATACATAAAAGATCACAGATGGCGCACTTGAGAAATGAAGATGGCGTTCTTATCAACAATATATTAAAATTTATTAAGGTTGAATTTCGACCAACGGGCGACCACAAGTATCAATAAATATCCCTCTTCATATTTTGTAAATTGAACCCCAAAGTAAACAAATTAAATGTTTGTATTTGGGTGTTAGTCAACGATACAAATACTTGGAAATACTTAAATAGATACCAGTATAGCTTTGATGAACATACAACAGCCACAGAAATACAGAAATCTAAATGTTCATCAAATGCGTTCCCTCGTCGAGAAACTAAACCCCACCTTGCGGTTGGTGGGTGGCTTTAGGCGGGGACGCTAACTCCTCGACCAACTAAGCGGTCAGACATATATTAGGAAATTCGCCTGTTTTTATTTGTTCTGCTATTTTTTTTCATCAAATTACATAACGTTGCTAATGATGTTAATGATGTAATGCGAAACAGTTGGTATGACTACTATTTTTTAAGAAATCGCTTAATTTATTTTGCATTTTCACGTAGTTTCATATTTTACGCAAAAATGATATGAAAGGTAATAAAAATCGTATAAACGTATGCTTAATTATTTTTTTACACTATTCATTCTCCAGAAAAACTTCACATTTCATCTCAACAAATTTTCTTATTGATAACAACAAAAGTTTTCATGTCTTCTTAATGATATGTTCTGTCTTATTTTCTTTTATATCATTGAAATAAAAATAGGAGGTTTTTATAAAAAAAGGTGTAAATTTTTTAGAAAGTAAAAAAATAAGGATTTAATATAAAACAGGACAAAGTAGGTCGATTACAAGCTGTATTTAAAAATGTTAGGTTTTTTTTAGTTTAAGATGACTCAGCAAACTTGATACCGCCTTTTTTGTTTTCGATCCATCCAGAAAAACCCAATATTCAAAATTTAAACCAAATCAATTTAGCTGTTTAGAAGTTAGGTGATAAACAAACATACAGAATACTTAAATATTGAGATATTAAAATACAGCAGCATATCACATTAGAATATTTTTTAATTTAAATAGAAATACCACATCACTTTTTCTGGAAACAAGTTTTGGACAGTTGAACACACGGCGTCTTATTAATAAGCATGGAGTAACGAAGAAGTAAAATTAATATGATATTATCTATATTATAACTAGGTGGCAGAGTTTCGCAGCGACTCGCCCGGATTGGTACCACCGCCTTACCTATTCCTGCCGCCATAACGCCATGACGTGTTCCGGTTCGGAGGGTAAGGTAGCCGGTAAACTTACTTTTGCTCGAGGCCTAACATCCTGGTTTCTGGTTGGCAACGCACCATTACCACCTTTGGTGTTTCTAGGTGGCGGGAAATTTCTTACCATCAGGAAATCCGTCTGCTTGTTTGCCTTATAATGTCATAAAAAAAATATCGCCTGTATCACATGGTAATAAAGACTATAATACTAGGCTGAACCTTGGAGTACTTTACTCCCTGTTTATTAATAAGATGGACAAAGTTTCAGTCATAAAAAGGATACGTGAAGCGCTGCTATTACGAGAAATATTGACAGTTATTACAATTTATCATTTCCGTGGCCGCGGACAGCAATTAATGTTTTTATAGTGCGAGGGTGTAAATGATTCGCTCAATCACATTTTTTATTCAAACTAATCTAACTGTCATATTACGCCGTGAAGGTTTAAGTATTTGAATCCGCCGACAGAATATAACGAAAAAATAGTTAGGATCAGAGTTCATTGTAAAGTTATAAGGGAGGAAAATTACGACCCTAACAGGTGTGACATGGAATTAACTTCTTTTAAAACCTCTCTTTTTTACTACACCGACATCTTAATTAGCATCTGGGATTTAGGAAGGAAATCTTTGTACTTTTTAAGGTTTTTTTATTACACCTCAGAATTTCAGAGTAGGCATACGTTTATGAAGCTTTGTCACTTCGGCTTTCATGACCTAATTTCAAATGTTCTATGTATTTAAGTTAGTAATAGTTTATTAGATTTTACAAGTATTATAGATAAAAAAATAAATATTAAAACGTCTAAATTGTTTAAGTATCTAAAACTAATAAATTAGAAATGCAAACTATCAGAGTGGTGTAATTTTTAGCTTACAGTGAAATAAAAATGTCTGTTAAGTGATTAAAACATGTTAATATTTTTTTGTCTTTTTTAATGTATTATTTAAAGTTTATAAAACTATTAAAAACTAAAATTAGTCTCGTAGGAATTTGAGAATAAAATTAAATTTCACAGAATGTTTTTTCTCGTGAAATTGTGACATTAATATCACGCTTGGTATAATAAATTCCTTATCAGTTTAACATCAAACGTGAAATGTTTATTAATTAGGACATATGTATGTTTTTACATAAAAAGAAGTTTATATAATCGTAAATTTCGAAATAGTTGCGATTTTTGTCAAAGTCAATTCTATTTTTAAAAAAAATATAGGATCCTAAAAACACTAATTGTGAACTATAAAATTGCACATTTACAAAAGATATTAATTAAAATACGAAGACGTATTCCTACTTTGAAACAAAACTGTACAGCAACTTGCGAGTTAGAAAAAGGGAGGGATTAAATTGAGTATTAAAATTAATTCTAAATACATTAAGACAGTAAAAAAATCACACTTAGATTATTTACGATTACCACTTACAATTAAATATTACTATAATATTATATAAATAATACCTAAGAATTATAACTGACAGTACGCGAGTCATCGCGGCCCTTAAAATTATTTCATATCAGTGCATAGAATAAAAGTATTCAGAGGTAGATTTCAACCGTTTGCGTTTTGATTTCCTTATACCGATTCGAAATATCAGATGCTAATAAGCCGAAAAAGTATTCTAAAAGCAGACGTAATACACAGGGAAAAATTGACAAAACCTAAGAGTAATGTTAATGTAAAACTTATGTCTATGATAATTCTAGGTCAAGAGAAGTTATTCTCAGAATAAAACAAATACACTAAATTACGCAGACACAAACCGTCTTATTGCTAAACGCGGCGTAAATTACGGTAAGGTTTAACTTGGTGTTATAGTCTTTATTACACAGTGATACAGACTACAATATCAACTTAATGTTACATCTACGTTAGTCCACGTTTATTAATAAGACGGTTAGACTACACTGACAATATTTATCTAATATTTAACACAAATTTTCCTACATTTAGATATCTATATCTTTAAGGTTATTAAAAACGTTATCTAAAAGGTCAAACAAATATGAATACCACTAACCTGCATATCAAACACATATCTCGACAAAATCCAGTAAGCATCTGAAAAAAAAGAAACGATATTAACACTCGAAGGAAAAAATTCAAACACACGATAAAAGTCCGAACTTTTAATATTATATTATCTAAATCGCACTCGACGGATCCGATCATTGGGCATCGACCTTATTTGCTGCTTCAATAAGCTATAAAAAGAAAACAAAACAGGCAACATTTTGTAGGGACGAGACTGATGGAATCAGCAGTCACGTTCTTGACTAAATTGTCTTATTTAATCAAGAAAGAGGATATATTCATCTCAGCCAATGTCCTCTCAAACAAATGATTACAACAGGAATCGTTCCACTGTAATTGTAAATTATATCTTTCATACAAGAAATACAAATATGGTTGTGCTGATTGTTGAGCCTTAAGTTCTTCATATTTGGGACAATAATCGAATAGCATCTTGAATATAATCAATGTATCTTTGTGGGAGGTAAATATTTATTAGCGTTATTAAGATGGTGTTGTTTACAATAACATTCTGATACTAGTCGAGAAAGAGGGGTGATACAAAAATGAACATGTTGATACATTAACAATTGTTATTTATTAAAAATGTTTTTTACAGTACAGGCATTTTTTTGTGCTGTACAACTTAATCACATAGAACAAAGTAAGTACTTAAACGTCTTGATATTTGTATCTCGAGGTTGAATTGACGTTTTATAGTATTTTACATTTAGAAAGGTATAGAATGTCGTTAAGGCTTGGTTATTCGGAATTTCCTGTGTTAGTGAGGGTTTAGTAAAGGGTTAAATATTACACCATGATATAATCTTTTTTTTCCGGAAAAAATATGTAATAGGTAGAACGATAAACTTTGTACATTGACAAACGATTCCCAGTAAGTAAATTAAAAAAAAAGATTAACATTACAAAATATGATAATAGTAACTTCATTCGTTTATAAAAATACGAAGGTAATGAGTTTCAACACTTTTATACGACTCAAAAAAAGGTGGAGGTTCGACAAGAACGTACGAGTTATTCAAGTATAATATGTTTTTTTCCTGTTACTCAACCGCTTTGGATTGTTCCTTTTTAGAAAGATAGGTCATGTTTTGTCAATAATGATGAACGAAAAGTATATATGCATTAATAAGTATAACTTAAAAATCACTAGTCGGATTGTATATAGTAAAAAAATCAACACAAAACAATTTCGCAATATTATCTTTCCTAAAAAAAACTATCAAATTGCGACATGCTACCTGATAAAGTACTCGTACATGGATTTTTTTTCAGTTTTACTGAGCTTAGCATTCAGGTTTTATTTGAAATTTATCAAACTTAATGCTACAAAAAAACACTGTAAAGTAGGTAACGTGATGTTTTGAGGAAAATTTAGTAGCTACTTTTTTATAATATATTTTTTATTTTCTTTAATTCGTGGCGCGGTGGTTGACGTATCACGTACTGCCAACAGCTCTCGAGTATCCTAAGCCTTAAGTTATTTGTATTATATTATATGTGGATTATTTTATTATTGCTTAGATTTCTCTTCAAAATTTGTATCTATATCATAGTTGTACTGATATAACATATAAGTTTTGTTTGCCTAAGCTCGTGTCGTTCGTCGTTTACATAATTTGTCAATAAGGCATCTAAATTTAGGAACTAGTTTGGTGACATTTCTGAATGTATGATCTTCTCTTTTAAATTACAATCTTATCTACTCCTAACCTTCAAATTGAGGATATTTATTATGCCACAGATTTCATATCTTGTAGCTATTTATTTATAACAGCAAGAAGTTCAAATCTGGAAAACTACGAATTACTTAGGAATAGACTAAGGATTAATTTTCTGATGTCAGCGGAGACACACAGACACGTGTAAATGTGTCGTATTTCGCTTAATCTATTTAATATGAACTATAGTGCTGTGCTAGTGCTGCGAAGATATTAAGCACGATCAAAAATGGCTATCTTTGAAGAAGGATTCGTGTCAGTAGCAGACCGTAAATGTTCTAAATGATTGTACCTAATGTTGTAGTTCTAAGTGACTGATAAAAACATTACCTACAGTATATAAATAAATAAAACACTGGACTTGTCACACAAATTGAATTTAACCCTAAAGAAAGCAAATTATATGCTTGTGTTAAGGGGTTAGTCAACGATACTAATACATACAAATACTTAAATAGATACCAGAATAAATTTAATAGACATTAAAATCCGGAATCGCAGACATCTAAATGTTCATCACACAAATGCCTGCCCCCGTTGGGAACGAACCCGAGCCTCGCAGTTGGTCGATGTAGTTTCCTAACTACATCGACCAACTGCGAGGCTCGGGTTCGTTCTAGCTAGCGTATACGCCTGTATACACTAGCCCCTCGACCAACAAGACGGTTAAATACTATAAACACTGTCATTAGATCTACATTGCGTTTGAATATGGAAGGCTGTTAGTATGTCATACTAATAATTAGCCTTACTAATTGTGAATAGAAAAAAGACACAAATACCTACTACAAATCAAATATTGAAGAAATTAAATCCCAATTCAACAAATCAAAAAAATGTATTAATTATAGCGCAATTTACATTTTTACATTTCTCGTGTCCTACAGGCATTTTTCAGCGATAGGGATAAAAAGTAGCCTGTAACCCGGACAAAAAATCTTTAAATGCTAACAATAGTCCTAGAATGCGCCTTATAAAGGATTAAAATGAAAATTTCTGTAAATTTTAAAATAAGAAAAAAATTTCGCCCCAGACAGGATTTGAACCTGTAACCTTTCTTTCTTTTTTTTTCTTTCTTTAAAATTTATAGAAATTTATCCCAAGCACAGGGCAAGTGCTAAAATAAAAATACGTGAAAATGAAAATGTTAACGATACAACAAATAGTGGTAACCAATTATTTCATCAGGGTAGAATAGGATTTACATACAAAATATTCACCCCTATCAAATTTTGGGGCTTGATTTATAAAAAAAGTAGCCTATGTTTGAACCCACATTTTCAGCCATGTGCATATATCATTTCAGAAACGGTTTAACCATGATAGAGCAACAAGAACAAACAAGCACACAGATAGACAGAAAGACAGATAGACAGACAGACATACAGACAGGCAAACAGATAGACAGACAGACTTTTGCAATTTATTATATCAAGTACGGATTTAGCTTCTACGGCAGCTGAAATATGGGCTCAATTCATACTATTTACAGTTAGATGAGAAATTTATTTTTCCATCAAGACTGCATAATTTATTTGACTAGGTATGAATATATTAATATGGGAGTGAGTTTGCAAATTTGTTTGCCGAGCAAAATGCAATAATCCATTTTTTGGACATATGTTTTTGTGAGATAGGTTCAGTTTGCTTATTATATTATTTACTAGCTGACCCGGTGCTCTTCGTTCCTTTGGCACACGACCCTAACAGTTGATGTGAAGAAATGTATGTATTAATTTCAGTTTCATTTTATAGAATGATCGCAAAAATGAGTTTCTTGTAAATGAAATAAATTAAAAAACGAATTATTTTATTTGTATATATCTTAATAAAACAATAAGATTTCTAGATAATTTTCTACAAGCACTAACTTTCTCTAGGTTTAGTCGCGTGTGATCACTTCAACAAACCCTTATATTCTTAACAAACAAAATTAAAAAGTCAAAATTTTGTTATGGCGTGTTTTTTAAAGTGAAAATGTTTTTAGTCAAATGCATGAGTAGATAAATAAGTAACCATTTTATTACATTATTTAAAAAAAAGTCAAGGTTCTAAAAATTGAAGCATTATTTATTCAAAGGTAATTTAAGATTGCACTCTCATCTGTAACTAAAAAAAAGTATGACGTCATGCTATTCATTTTAAATTATTGTTAAAGTGTAGCATCTTAAGCCCCTGGCAAGTGGCATAACAGAAACGATAAAATTAATTAAACTGCTCGAGAATGTCATCGAAACGATAAAATTTCGATTCGCGGAGGCGCCAGATGCATGTCGGTTTATTGCGAAAACGCAAATTGAAATTGTAACCGTTACAACCAATTGTCTCCTGTTATTGGATTTCTATTAAAAGTATATAAATTTCACCAAGCAACACATTTCATAGCCTCCAACCTCATAAAAATATAATCAATTTATTCCTCCAATCGTACTAGGTATTGGCATAATAAATTAAAAACCTTAGTCACAGCATCAATAAAAAAAGTTTGAAGGTTTTTGCCAATTTGGCGCAACATTTGTTTAAAAAAAATGTCAAGTTTGCTATGTTTTTTATTCACATAAATCATAAAACACTAGTTGTCTTAAATCTGAATGCCTTTAGACATACTTTCAAATTAAACGGGTTATACCTTTTCACCGTGTTCTTTAACAGACTCTGATACTTGTCTGTCAAGTGTCTTTTGTCACTTAAGCCAAACATCATACAAAATTCGAAATTGCTATATATTTATGGAAGATCCACATCTTATAACACAGTATTTATTTACTCTTTAGTTTTGGTGGGATTGAGAAGAAAGGTGGATGCAGTTTTTTCATTGTCACTTAATTTCTTGTATGTGTTAAGTAAGATTAGTCAATTTGGTACATAATTTCGTTCAATTAAAGTGCACAAGTGAATTTTAAGTAGTAATTAAGTGAGCCTAGGTATGGATGTCATAGCTTTACCTAAGATCCTGATTATACATGACGAATTATACTCCTCCTCTCCCTGAAGCCTGAAGGGGTATGCAGATGTACAACCAAGGCATCTACAATCAGCAGAACTTATTCCTACAATTTTTCAGGTAATAAGCCTGTCACCAACCGGGAACTCAATCACGAGGAACATTTTTTATAAAAAATGTAATAAACAAATTTTAAGCTCCCCAACACGATAATCAAACCCGAGCCTTGACGCAGTCAACGCCACCACCGAATCACTAGACAGCAGACGCGATAATATTTAATGATTCCTCTCTTAAATAAGTTATCTAGATATGCCTACGCATAGTCTTTTACAAACTCTTACAAACCGGTTGCAATTAAAAACTCTGTGTGGTCTGTGCCACTTTAATTACAAAAAAAACACTATACAGGCTTGTTACACTGTTGCATCAATTACATTATTACAACAGTTGTGATTTAATCAAACATTATACAAGTCACTTCTATGTACCAACGATCCTTCATTAAGATATAAGACGTTAACATTTCCACAGATTTAAAATAATTGGAGTATCTACTAACGGTTTGATTGAGATAAAACTCCAGTCGTTAGTTGGGATCCATCCGCCTTCACCCACGGTATTTATATTTGAAATTGTATTTGATGAAGACGTACGGTAAAATTATCTCATTTTTATTTTAAACGTGAAAGATCATTAATACTTTCGGATGTTTGTAACTAATACAAAACTAATAAAAAATGTGCAAATAGCTGAATGGATTTGGGATAAAATTGATTTGAAGTAGATTATCATGTAGCAAAGAATTAAACAAGGAAAAATAATTCAAATTGTTAGAATTAAAATAGGATAGGTGTTTCGAAATATAAATAATAACATTCTGGCCAGTATTTTACGTAGCATTTACATAACATAACTAAATTAATATTTACATAATGTTTTTGAAATATACATAAAACTATGTTTCAATAATTTATTATACATTAAATGCGTTATCAGATTAAATACTAAATTAAAACTTAAGAAGTAAATGTAACAGTTTTATTCAGATTATAAGCAATGTTACGAATGCGAAAAAAAAAATAAGGCTAATTGATTCGAGTACCTAATTACTGACGAACGCTAAATTTTCTGTATGTTGGTACTTTTCTAATATTTGAATTAGTAAAAGAGTATGTTTCATAACAAAAGTCAGGCTAGCTACGTTAAAAAATAATAGAAAAGTAACAAAATAATGACGAAAAGTAATAAAATCTGTTGGTAAAATGACGAAGAGTTATATTTAATTCTTTTTGACTTTTGTCAAATATACAAAATAAAATCTTAGTTCAAAACTCACCCTTCTAATTAAACACAAAAATAAACCACTTTTTAAACATTAACTATAAAATTAAATAGTTTAAACGGATGTTTAATAAGAAAAACGTATTTATTCATCTGTCTAGTTCGCGGTGTCTATGGATCCGTCGGCTTCAACGTAGACAAGTAGCAAACGTTCTATTTTAGTTCTAGGCTTGGAATTTAAACGTCGCCAACATCAAAACTTTGTTGATAGATTTTTGAGATTATCTACGGAACATCGAGAATAGTTCCAAATTTAAATTTAAAATATTTTATGATTGAAAAATTTCATTGTTTTAGTATTTCCGTATTAAATTTTCATTCAGATAAAGTTATAAGTAAAGTTAATTATTTCTCGCGAATTTAATACTAGAAAACAAATATCATTGTTTTTGTGAATTATTTATAACATTAATAGTTACTCACTTTCTTGATAATAAATAATATATCTGCACTTATAGACACCAAAGATGACCATGGTGTGTTGTAAATCTGAGAGTCGGATATTAAGCACCGTCCATAGTTAAGTTTAATAACACCTGCTATTACATAGACAAAAAATATGTCAGATCAGTAGATAAGTATTATATTTAAACCAAAGAAGTTGAAAATAGAAAATTTAGTATTAGCTAATTTACTTCTTTTAAAAACTTAAAAAAAACTATATAAGAAATTTCTGTTATACCTAAGTCAAAATTACATTTCAGAATACATAAGAATATTGCAAGTTTGATATACCTAATCTATATATATACATACCTATATACCTACCTAATAAATCTGTAGAAGGGTCAATTCTGTAGATTGAAAATATCGAAAAAATAAATAGCAGGGGGTGTTATTAGATCGAAACCAAACCCAAATAAGTGATTAAAAAATTTTTTATCTGTCTGTCTGTCTGTATGTTCAGGCATCACGTGAAAACTAACGGTTCAATTTCGATGAAACTTGGTATAATTATACCTTATTATCCTGGGCATAAAATGGGATACCTTTTATCCTGCAAAAATACGTAGAAAAAAAAACTAAATTTTTCAGTTTTGGACCGACATCTGCGCTGACGGAGTAGCGGGCAGAAGCTAGTATATTAATATAATCTTGTTAGTTACTGCAAATAATGTGTTCATTGTGAACATTTTGTACCTGATCATCAGTCTAATAGAGCATAACTGAGCATACTTATACGTCGTAGGTAGGTATGTGTTTTTTATCTTAAAGTTATTAATTTTTTTTACTAAACATAATTACTTAATTGTTTATTGTAAAATCCAAGTCAAAGAAAACGGCAATTTAAATAATAATATCTTTTTTTCAACTAAACAAAAACATTTAGTTAACTTAAAACTTAATAATACATAATAAACATAATAACAGCTAAATAATTTTCGAAACATAGCTTTTAAATATATAAACCTTTCTATATTATTATACTGATAAAAACACAATATTCTTGAAGTCAACAAAATAAAGTTTTTTTCTGTAATTTATTAGTAATTATATCACATTTAATTAAATATATTAAAATAATTAAGTATTAAATTGAACAATTTATTTAGCATAAAATCCCATCAAAACTTAAGTTATTCACAAGATACAATGTAAAGTTATATGAAAGTAACTGGGGGGAGCTTAGCCTTCATAAGTAGGTAAGTACTTATCCGATCTATTGTCTAATCGTCTGTGTTATCGTTGGGGACCTCAAGGTGTGTTTTCGTGTAGGTATATAGGTTACGTGATTTTTTTTACCAAACAAGCAATTTGCTTATGTACCTCTTTTTATTTCGAGGCCACAAATGGGTCATCTGATGAAACTTTATTACGAATATGTGTTGCCAACCTTTCAGGCTTTGATTTTTTCTTGAAGGTTCCTAAGTTGTATCCTTTTAGAAATAATGGCCTGGGTAACTATTTCTACAAAGGTATTGTACGAGGTAAGAAATGTTTTCGGGATCGCAGGAAACTTAGCAACAGGAATAAAATCAAATATTCATTACATATACAGCAGAAAAAATAAAGCCCATTGGTAACTGACCGGTCATTGACTACTCGATATGCTCTATGTCGAAACTAGCTGCTACTGGGGAGCCATTTTCTAGAGTTGAGAACAGTACCCCATGTAAGACCAAATTTGTACAACAAGGCTTCTAAGTAATGTCGTCAGCATAGCAGTAAATGTTACTAATTTGAAATATGTCATTTATATGTAGAAGAAACTATGTGAGAGAAAGTACACAGCCTTGTGGAACACCAGCATTGACAGATACCACTAGGTACCTACTTACTATAAAATTTAGAGAATTAATTTTAGGCATCTGAGGTTATTTAGTTTTGTCTTAATTAAACAAATTTGTATGTTGATTGTTTTACATCTCATGTTTTATTATCCTAGTTTACACAGAAATATATCTTTCCGGGTTAATTAATGGACTTAATCAATTCAACATTTAAATTTTAAATTTTGTGAATATTTTAAGTACATAAATTTATTAGCGCATCTTGATAAATAACGACAAGTTTGCATAAATCAAGTGTCGGATAATAATAAATTAACAAAATTTATTGAAAATGTCCACTAATACGAGTACTTTCAGAAATTCGTACCTGATTAAATCTTAAAAGTAAGTAAGCAAGTAGACCGCCTCGTTGGTCGAGGGCTAACGTTCACGCCTAATTCCACCTACTAAACGCGAGACTCGGTTTCGATTCCCGACCAATGGGAGGCAGGCATTTGTGAGATGAACATTTAGATGTCTGCATTTCCGGGTCTCGCTGTTTGTTATTTGTATTCTGGTATCTATTTAAGTATTTATATGTATTATAATCGTTGACTAAAATCCATAACACAAGCATATAATTTGCTAACTTTGGGGTAAGATTCAATTTGTGTTACTTGTCCAGTGATATTTATTTATTTATTTTATCCTAAACCCCATATCCCTGAAGAGATAGGCACCCACTATAACTAGCCGAAGACACTAAGTCCTACAATGTGATATAGGTAGCAAGCTTATCGCCACCCGGGTACATATTCAATCCCTGGCAACTTTAAAAGAAAATTGAAAATACACATTTTTTTGTGACCCGACTCGGGAATCGAACCCAGGATCTCAAGAAATCAAATCCGACTCTGGACTCCTAGACCACAAAAGCCATGGAGGAGTATATCTAAACATACAATTTAAGTCAATTAAGTCATACCTAGTAGGTAAACGAGTTAGTGAAAAACAACCTAAATACTTATTTTCTAGATGATCATATCCCATCAGGCTTTGCCATTCAACTCTTTCCAACTTAGTCCCAGAAACTAAAAATATATTCACATCCCGAAAATGTGCACTAATGAAAAAAGCCAAAACAGGACTTGTAAATCTTTCAAACAAAAGCTTAAAATTTTGTTTTATAAAAAAGGTCTATTTACAAATGGAGAAATATGAAACCCTTTTAGCGTAGGTTTAATGCTTACCTAAAACTTCCCACCAAACTAGAAATCTAAATCTCATATTTGGAAGTGACCAAATTTTGAATTTTCGTGTTAAATTTAAACCTCTCATGTTTATACAGCTCCATTCCAATATTAAATTAGGTGTTTGGTTTCAACAATATAAATAAAAATAGTCTTAACGGTCTTGAAACTAAAAATATATATTTTGTATGAAAATGTCGTCTAAATTGCTTTAATTATTGCGATAAACGTCCACAAGTTAGAATAAATCAATTATCGAATAAACGTATTCGCTTATTTTATGGGGTACAGACATGGCTATAAATATTATTTGAATGGCAACATAATTTCTTAGCATATGTTCACGGTCAGCGTTGTTTTTGTGGAATTATATATTTTTACAAGATTTAATTTAACATTTTATCTGTTTGTTAGCATAGCAAAATCTTTAAACTGAATTTGAAACCAGTCAAACGATTGACCTAATATTGTGAATACAAGTTTAGTTCCGGTGACGGTGTTGTCAATTCAAAATGGCCGACGCAACGAAATGGCGGATTAAATATTTTTATAAACCTGCTCAAAATGGGTATCAAATAAAAGAAGTTGATTTGTTAAATACTTGACAAAAACTATTAAAATCCAGGAGACCGTCCATTATATAATTGCAAAAACAAAATCTTAATAAATATATTTTTAAAAATACTTTGATTTACTTAATCTAAGATATAAGTTGATAAAATTTGGCTCTTGTGTATCCGACGTGACTGTACCTATCGAAAGCGAACTCGATCTCCGTCGAATGAAGGCGTTTCGTTATGAAGGTCTCTTCAGGAGGATGTGTCAACGTTAGCCGCCTCCTCGACTAAGGAATATATAAAAATACCTACTAAACATACGCAGATTCTACATTTTTAAATACAGAGTAAACATTTTCTTCTAGAGAGACAGAGCGGTTAAGCGGTCGGGCGTCGGGTTTGACTTCTTGAGGCCCCGGGTTCGATCTCGGGCTGGGCAATAAAAAAAAATAGAAAATGTCTAACTTCAATTTTCTAATAAAAATAACGTTGCCCGGGATTGGATATATATGTGCCCGGTTGGCGTTAGGATTGTCACCTATCACATTTTGTTACTTAGTGTCTTCGGCTAGGTAGTCGTACGTGCCATAGAGCCAGAGGCACACTCTACCTACCTCTTATATTAAGGTACTAATTATTTTTAAACTTACGATTAGAAATATAACTGGACAACATAGTCGCATTAATCTAATCCCAAATTAAGCTTTTATTATAATTATTTTTGATAAATTTTTATAGCTAGTAATATAGTAATAATTAAATAGACCCATCTATTGGAGTAAATTTAATAATCACACCAAGATCTACATCTAAATATCATACAGATAGGTATACAGACATCTAAATATCCATCACACAAATTCCTACCCGACGGTAATCGAATCCGAGTCTCGAGGTAGTTTTGAATCGACTCGACTTTTGAGGCTGTGAAATATTATGACTCACCAGACTATGGCATAAAAGCCTATTGATAATCTTGTACCATTACCGCCTGCTTTTTTCTATCTTACAACACACAACCCATTAAATAGGTAGGGGCATCAATACAAAGCCTGTCCCCGTCGGAAACGAACCCGACACTCGCGACTGGTCAGAGACGGTAATTCATTGCCATGTATGTAAATTGAATTAGTCAAGTTTTTGTTTACAAATTTTAATCAAGTAACCATATACAATAAAATAATTTCAAAGACTCTTATAAAATTATTTTTAAGCATTATTTAATCAATAATACCCCATTAGGCTATCCAGAGTTTTTAAAACTAATCTGACGTTTTCTCAAGTATTTTATCTTATAAATTTTAATCAGTATTAAACTTAGAAAGCTTGGAAGGAATACGAGAATGAACACATATTTTATCCACGTTTATCTCGCATGTATATTTCCCAATTTCTCAGTTTTCCGATCGACAAATTTCCAATGTGATCACGTATCTTACGATATTATTTGGAGGCTTAGAACCAATACCAAAGCAGAAGATAGGGGTACCTTCACAAGGTTTGTAATAACAATAATGCGGGAACGAAGCTGGGCGACCTGCCAGAGTCTTATCGATCCACAGTACTACTTCACCAAACTAACTTGACCCATCAACTTGGCTTTCTGTCCCCTCAACTCATATAATCTAGAGACTCTGAGAAGGGTGAGGGATATCAACGCAATTTGGATTTGCTGACTTCAAGTAGGTCAGAGGGAAAATTTACAAATACTCTTCCCCGAATGTGGATTTTTTTTAAATGAACGAAACGCAACAGTTTTCCGGGTCAATGCAAATGAGGACTTTTATCTCATGAGGGAATAGATGAGGGCTGTTCGAGTTACTGTTGTAATAATAATGTTTGGACATAGTACTAGTCAGCTTCATAAAAAAATAATGCATTTGGAACTTAGATCATTGCTTTTGTCGATGATTCAAGAAATTTATATTTTGTGTTTCTTCTTATTTTATTGTTTTCATTTCATTATTTTTTTGAAAGCATGATTGTGTACGTGTTTTACGGCCACATTCAAAGTAAAGCAAAGTATCTTCACGACCATATCCCCGAAGGGTTAGTCAGAGGTACAATCACGGCACCCGCAACTAGTCGAAGACACCAAGTCCCATAATGTGACGGTTTGCCTAGGTGCTAGGTCCTTTTCACAAACCGAGTACATATCCAATCTCAGGCAACGTTAATTTTAAAAGAAAATTGAAAATATACATTTTCTAATTTGCCCGACCCGGGGGTCGAATCCAGGACCTCAAAAAGTCAAGTCCGACGCCGGACCGCTAGACGACAGAGGCGACTGCTCAAAGACGTTAATGAATTATATTTTAATTAGTCATTAAGCCACCATTTTCCATATAAAATTATGACTGAATGATAGTAAAATATTAATTGACGTTTATAAGTGTGGCTGTTAGTGCATTTTAATAAATTTCAAATCGAACAAAAATTCCAATCAGGACTGGATTTCACCGTTGAATTTAAACGCGTTTAGTCAATTGTCAAGAGTTTAAATGAATGAATTTTGTTATCGTAGGTACATTCTCAGTAGATGGAGATAAGAATTTTCACAAATTTAAAAGAGTACTTGCGTAGCTTAGGTATGAACATCACAACCGATACACAACTAAAATTATTTTTTCTAAATTCGGTTCTTTCAATATGATTGATAAAATCAGCTCTAAATGAAAATTAATGCATAATATTCAGTCTGTAGTTTAGTGCAAAATTTTGAATATCGAAATTTAGTATATAAAATATAAAACTATAGAAACCAGAATTTGATTTATTTGTATTTCGTAACTACTTTAGTATTCATGACGTGAGTGACAGCTTAAGATCGAGTTTCATAATGTCCATTTATAGACGGCATGTCCAGAGTCTAGGAGCAGATGGCGACGATGGACATATGGATAGGTATTTCCGTTTAGAATGGATTAATAAAATATTATATTTGGTGAGTAAATTTCTCCTTGTGACGTCATTTTGGAAATAATACATTGTACATAGGAGCTGTTTTTACATTTGATAACCTTATCCTATGAGTTAAAAAATAAAAGAAATATTATTTTATCTAAGCGAAGATGTATTTGAACAATTTCTTTAAACATAGTTCAGATTTGGAATTGTTTCCTTACCTTTTGTATGTGTTATTCAACACAATAAATCTCCAGTAAATCGGTAACAAAAAGACCAACAAAATAATTTAAAATAAAAACCTGCAAATAATCAAACCGGTTACATAACTCTAAACATATTCGATTAGATACGAATGGGGTTAAGCTCATTTACTGCAAACTATGAGAGGTCAATGTTGAGTTAGTAATAAATAAATATGAAAACGAATAAACAGAAAAATCTGAAATAAATACGAATAATACAAATTCTTGCTATTTTTTTGTCTTAAGCAAACAAACAAATTATATTCACTTTTCTAATTGATACTGCCTCAAGCCTACAGAAATAAATAAATATCTCTGTACAAACTAAATAAATTTATTGAATATAACCAAATTATAAACTTGTATTATCTGTGTTAGTCAATGATACTAATAGAAATAATACTTAATAAATTAATACTTAATAAACACAGATATAAATTTAATAATATATGTATAAATTTATTTAAAAAAACTTTTGTTTAAATTATTCATATATTTTCAAAAGAACGTCCATTGCTGTTATGTTTCTTATTAAAACGCCAAGTTACTACCCGAAGATAATACTTACCTTGGAGTTAAGTTGTACTTATAGAATGACCATCGTAAGAAGACCGCCGAGAGGCATTTTCTCAGCATTTCGTTCCGAGTATGTCATTAAAGTAAGGAGGAAGAAAATTCCAAGTTACATTGGTGAGAGCTCGAGGCTCTGAAGTACTTTTGAGAGCCACGGGTTGACGATTAAATACACTTCAGATAAAATATGTAAAGGTCACCTTAGTTAAGCTATTCGACGAAAAGTAATCTTGGGTTTGAATTCTTTGAGTGGAGAAAGTTTGACGTGAGCATTTCAGATTGATTTACATGTCTCAAGTGTCATGGGTGCTATCAATAGCGCATACCTAAGCCAGTTTTTATGCCATTCACATGAATCACACA
>NJDD01000103.1:350336-402649 GCA_002245505.1 Calephelis nemesis | reverse complement strand
GAGCCTCGGGTTGGATTCCCGACAGGGGCAGGCATTTATGTGATAAACATTTAGATGTCTGCATTTCCGGGTCTGGGTGTTTATTAGGTTTATACTTGTATAGATTTAAGTATTTCTATGTATGTATTAGAATCCATAACACAAGCATATAATTTGCTTAATTTTGGGGTTAGACTCAATTTTTGTAACTTGTCCACAGATATTGGAAAAATGTATATGTTGAAAACGGATAAAATAATAATTATTATGAGACTTCAACACAAATTTTATATTTTTTTAATTTATTTTTGTTATGAGCATTTATATCTGCTGGGTTTGGGTGTTTATTAAATTTATTTAGGGATCTATTTAAGTATCTCTATGTATTAGTATCGTTTAACATATTAGGTATATAACACAAGCAAACAATCTGCTCTTTTTGTATAAAAAAGCAAATTTATCAAAAAACTGAGTGTTGGATAAATTAAACCTAAATTAGATAAGTATTTTGATGATCTTCATTTTAGATAGGTACAATGTGTAGGTACGTGTTAGATCAGGTAGCTACACAAATGTACCAACTCCTTGTAACAAGCTTAAAATTCGTGGCCACGATCACAGTCAATTCGTGACTACGGCTACTGTATGTTATAAATTATTCCACACATTTTTATCACATTTTTTATAAAACAAGTTTTATTTTTTTATTTAATTGACAAATAATCGGCATTTCTTGTAAGAATTTACTTTACTATCGTCTTTTATTGTCATTATTGTACACGACATAAAATAAATTACAAAAAAAAACGCATAGAAATAAAATAAAATTAGGAAGCCCGTTGTTAATAAAAGAGAAGATTAAATAAAATTAAAGAAACCTCATATGCGAATTAATATATTTTTGTATATTTTACACACTTACATAATTATATAACATTGTATTGGCGTATATTAGATATCACTTTTAAAAATTTTCTTCATTAACGTTTTTTTTGTTATTGTACATAACAGAAAATAAAATAAATTACAAAAACAAACACAAAAACAAATAAATCAAAATTATGAAGCCCTTTGTTTTCAAAAGAGAAGAAAAAATAAAATTAAATAGACATCATGTGCGAATAAATAAAAACTTTATGTATTTTACACACTTACATTTGTTATATTGTTTTGTAAACAACCAAGACTAACAAGGAATATTACAATCTTGCTATCATTGAATAACTTATAAAAAAATAATTCCAACTTCATTTTGTAACTTATTTTTATTTAATATGTCTGAAAATTTTATGTTTTTAATTTTGGGGATAATTCAAGTTTTTAAATTTGTGCAATAAAAATTTTAAAACTATCTAGATTTCGCTTGGAAAAGGGTAGTACAAGTAAAAGTCAATATGTAATCAAATATTTTCAGTTACCTATTAGTTAATTAAATGAAATTTACTCAAATAACAAAATAATTGAAACTGTACACTTTGAAATAATTTTAATTAAAATAAAAAATAATTAATCTGTTACTTTAATTGTATTACTAAAATACAGACGCAGTAATATTCAAAGGTCTAAATATCCGACAGATGTTAAACCTTAGATACAACTCTGCGAGTAAGTCACAACTTTTTAGCGACTACATTAACATTACGTCTGTCCTCGGCTAGTTAACAGAATCAGTCCCAAAACGTCAATTACCATTCTCCTTTACCTACTTGGTGCCTAAAGTTTCAAAGTTTGTATGTTCACTCTTATAAGGTCAAAAGTCTTATATTTTGAAGCTTTATTAGATAAAGACATATAAATGATCATATTTACGATTATGCGCTAGATCGTTTACATAGCATCAGTACTCGCCACTGTCACGTTCCATGCACTTATTTAGACTAGTAGTGTCAGATTGACTTAAGCTTGTGGCCTAAAGTCCCGTGAGTAACGCGCTAGTAACGTCTTCAGTTTCTATGGCGACGCAAGCGATTGTCTCTTACCATCTGAATAGCTATCTCTTTGATCAATATCTTTTAATTTAAAAATATACTAATATAACATCTGTTAACAATCAAAAGGACATTACTATTCTACCACATACCTGTTTATATTACTTACACTTTTATTTGTAAATACGTTATATAATTTAAAGCAAAAATAACAAAGTTATTGACACAAAAGTTTAAATTTCATGTAGAGTAAGTGGCTATCACAACAAACTTTATTTTTAAAACATTTCAGTCACTGTTAAGCCACCATCGTCACAGAAAGACTGAAATAAATATCCCAACTTAGTTTATTTTGACTTTTAAAATCAGTGACAGAAATAGTAAATGTCTAAGCCCCTTTCAAATGAGTTCAGTGTGAAGTTTTGTTTGAAATAGATTATCTATATATTATTACGAGATGCCTAAACTTTGGACCCCTTTTAACGAAAATTGCGAGGACGCAGGAGCATAAAATTTAGCACACTCATAGTTTATGTACAGGAGAAGTGCAAAGCGCTAATATTTTTTAATAATAATGCTTATAAAGTACATTAAAATTAATAAATAAAACATTACCCACACTACCATCAACTTGACACACACAAACTAATACATTGATGATAACGATAAAAGATCACAGATGGCACACTAAAAAGTTTTAAAAAAAAGTAGTTGGTCTTGAGAAATGAAGATGACGTTCTTACCAACAAGATAGGTATTAAAATTCTTTATGGTCGAATTAGTATAAAAACTAGTTAGTATAAAAACGCATGTTACCATAACTTAGTGCATAAATTGCCTGAAATAGATTAAATACGCCCTTGCAGCTTTGTGACAGATAATTAACTGTTAGGATGAAACTTTACGTAGATGTAGAGAAATGTTCTTTTGCTATTGTCCGTCGGCACGCCATATTGCGTGACCGTCGGTAGTGCACGCCCAACATTCAGATGTATCTACTAAAATGTTATACATATGTTTCTGCTCTATAAATAGAATGGTTACGGGTATTTAGTCGTTTTATTACATTATGATTTTAACTATCAACTTTTTTTTGTGGAAAGAAGTTTTAACCGACTTTAAAAAGGGAAATATTGACAAGTCGCCAGTTTTTATTTGTTTGTTTGTTACGTGATTATTCGGCCAGTAAGAATCGAATTTTGATGTTTTTTTTACTTCGTTGGTTAATGGGTTAGCATACACGAGTAACTGGAAAGCCTAATCGTGAGGCCCTGTTCGATTCCCGACGGGAACAGGCATTTGTTTGGTGAACATCGGTGCCTGTATTTCTGGGTCTTGTAGCTTATTAAAGAAATTCTGGTGTATATTTAATTATTTGTATTTTTTATTATCGTTGATTAACACCCATAATACAAGCATATAATTTGGGGTTAGATCAATTAATGTAATTTGTTTAAGAATAATTATTATTTATGTTTATTTTACTTGTTTTTGCAAAAGGGTGCTTTTAGTCTTGAGATCTTCCCATATTAAATTGATGAAGGTCTAGTAAGTGGCTTTGGATTAATATTTAATTTTTTGAGTACTTAAGTGTAGCGGTAATAAAAAAGAAGTCAGTTTTTCTGTTATTACATTTGCATTATTAACAAGAGAATTGTGTTTATGTAAGTACCACAGCTATTGTATATGTTTATATGTAATTATCTACACCATCACAAAAATAATAGCTTGTTAGCGTTTATTGTTTTAATTTGTTTAAATATACATAATATTTTAATAAGCATGCTAAGTATAACCAAGGTATTGTATAAAAACTACCCATTTCTCACATTAGCTTAGTATAAAATTTTGTGTCATAGTAAATACCTGAGGATTACAGTTTTAGTGGTTCGTCATGAAATCATAAAACAAGCATACAAACAGGAAAAATGTTAAAAAAATATAAATTAGGTAGGTACATAACACATGTTATTTAGTAATAATATAAGAAAACAGACACAAATGACTTTTTTAAAATAATAATAATAATAAACTCTTTATTGTACACCTAAAACATGAAATTGTTACATATTACATTTATAAAAACATATTTTATACAAAAGGCGGTTTTATCGCTAACAAGCGTTCTCTTCTAAACAACCAACGCTTAGATAAATACATTACAATAAGGAGTAGGTACAATAACTGTTTATGAATCGTAAATCTTTCAAATAATTAATTTAGGAAGTAACCATAATAATAATAATAAAATACTAGATACCTAGAGGTTTTAACCACAGTAATACATCATTTTTTTTTAATATATTAATTATTTTTACTTGCAGCAAATGGGGTTATTTTATAAAATTGCATTTTTATTTTAATTGCATTTAAATTTGCAATTATTGAAAATTGGGTTTTTTAATGTTGTGTATTTTTTTTTCAAAGTAACAAATACTCAAAAGCAAATTAACTAAATATCAAAGACTGACAGATTTAATTGGCCAGAGTAATAGCGTAACTAACGCATGAAAACTTTCTTAATATTTGATTAACTCTTCCTTTCTAAGTTGGTTAAAAAACAGCAGTTAGTCACGATTAAACTCGAGAACGACTGAACCGATTTAGCTAATTTTGGTTTTAAATTGTTTGTTCAAGTCCAGATAAGGTCAAACAGATAAGAATAAGGAAAAAACTGCGAGCAAACTACGATAAATAATGTTATATCATACAAACAAAATCATACAAACAAAATAGATGGAATGAAGTTCCCCAGGACAGTTAGTTGTATATTAATTTGACATAGTACCGTGCATAAATTTGACATGAAAGTCAATAATCTAACTTGTTAGTGGCAGTTGCTAGCGCCAATGCCATAACGAAAAAGAAGGAAATAATCTAATTTCACTGACATATGTCATAGGGAATAAATAGTTGGTGCCGCTCTCTACTAGTCCCAAAGTATGCGTGTTCAACATTAATTAACGCTCAATTTGTCATGTTAAATCAAAATAAAAAACTGCTTTAAATGAACTTGTTATCGTACTTTGTCTCCACTTAAATGTTTATTGCTTTGAAATAACCAGGGCTGGTTTAATAGGGTAATACTCGTATTTAATCCTCTAGTTTTTTTAAATTGCAAATCAAACAGTATCTTAAGCTTTTTTTATCTGCATACGAATTGATCAACACCTGCTTTATTTATTTTCAACATTTTTTTTTTAAAATTTCAAAACAAATTTAAAAATTTTTAAAAAAATATGTCCATGGAAATAAAGTGTTTAAAAAATGTAAAAATAAACGCAATAAAATTAACAAAATAGTAAATGTCTAATTCAATAGTACTAACTATTTGAATTGATTATAGTTAAATTCTATTTAAAAAACTGAGATTCCGTCTGTTTGTGAAGAAGATTTCTTCCTTATTTATTTTTGGACAAAAAGTGTACCTAATTCACTTATAAATTGCAAAGTTTATATTATCTGTTGACAGCGGCGTTGCCTGCCTGGATATTGGTCCCAATGTTACATTTTTTCTGGACAAAAACTATCCTATGTGTAAATCCAAGTTATCATCTATCTATGTGCCAAATTTGAATGAAATCGGTTTAGTAGTTTTTGCGTGAAGGAGTAACAAATAAAAATATAAACTTTCGCATTTATAATATTAGTAGGATAGTCATGAAATCTTGACTGCAATTGTAATCAGCACCGTTTTCCACAGACTACTTAATTGATTGGGCAGATTTAACATTAAAAATATAATTAAACACATATTATTATAACAAAACTTATTAATAAATTATTACAAGATATTTTTGTAATCTTTCTAGTCATATGTCATTCATAGAATTGTAAAACTGAGCTCTAAACCACAATCCAACTAAAAAATAATATATGAAAAGAATAATTTGTACACAACTAAATACTTTTTTTTTATCTAGAAACTAAGTATGAAAAATATTATATTATATTCCCCCATAATGAAAATTTAAAAACTAGCAAAGGTATTGCCGCCAAGCAAAAGTTGAAGAGTAATTAATATAAATTATACTGATAGCTAAAAAGCAAGAAGCTTTTTATCATAAAATATCATTATCCATTTCCTTTTAATTTATTTGACATTTTATAATCACTGTGTGATAATTGTTTTAAAATGTCAGTATAATTTTTCTCTTATTCCAGTTCATGTTTTGTGACATTTGAATTGTGATTAACGTATTAGTTGAATCAGGAATGTAAATAATGTTTTAAAGTTTCTAAAAGCTGTTCAAAGTGTGTGTTACTGGCTGAATAATTTAAAAATACAAAATTGTCAGAGCTACTTTGAATAGAAATATATTCTACACTATTTCATTTACTTGGATGCATAATTTATGATAAGATTTATAAAAATATTATGTCTTATACATATACATTTTGTATATAAATGTATATAATTCATGATCACACCTACCAAGTATCATCATGAATTAAGATTATTAATAGAACTTGTAATGCGATTAGCATTACAAATATTTTTTTTTTAATTTAGTGTATATTTGTGTATTTTCAACATATTTTTTATGTGTTTCTATAATCAGAAGGTTGTAGGATATACAATAATATTTCAATTATTAGAAATAATGAATAAATTGAGTTTTAAAATAAATTGTTTTATCTCTTTATATTAAAATGAATCCCTAGTTCCTAGTTTTAGTTAATCATCGCATCACACATAAACAGATGGACCAATTTTGATAATATTTTCTTTAGTTCCTTAGTTATCGTCAGGAGAAGTTTTTTATGAAGAAGAAAACGAAAAATTGCAGGAAAAATGGGAAAAGCAATTATTTAATTCCCACAAACTGTTAGTACCTAGCTGTTAATCTTTAGCGACACAAAAGTCCTTAGCTAGTTTTGATAAAAATATATTCTATCTAAATAAAATAAATTTATTTTAAATAAAAGAAAATTGTGTATGCTTTTATATATCACCTGCATAAAAAAAAAAACATTTCTTAAAATATTCTCTGACAATCAGAAATCTAAAATGAAGAAACAAAATTACTAAGTCCATATCATGAACTGAGGCCCATAACGAAGGTTGAATCTATGTTTAACAATGGGATAGCAGCGGAAAATTTATTAATTTATTCAGTTTGCTCTTCAATCTGTGACTAGAATACACCTTGTGTAATTGGTCGAGGAAAATAAGCTTCTATAAATAGTAAGGCACTGCTCGCCCGTGTTGGGTGATGGTGTAGTCATTATATATTGGGCCTGTCTTTTATTTGACGGCTGTATAATCAGATTAACATTACATAATTTACATTCTAATTAGCTTGTTGATTTCATCGCATTTTTATCAATGTCAAACATTAGATTTAAATTTACACATCAAAATTAAATAATTACAAAGGGCGACACTAGAAACGCAGGGGTTTTGGCGCCATCGAGAGAAAAGATGGTCGACGTTTTTTCATAATTATTGTATTTCGTGTTAATATTGAGTGAAATTAGTCAATTTTGGTTGCATTTTGTACAATTTTGTTCAGTGAAAGAGCACAAATGAAATAATCATCAAGAAATTAGCGTATCGTGTATTTCCTCGTTGCCGCCAAATCTCATTACAGAGCTTGTGTAATGAGCCACCGCTTTACCCAAGAGCCTGACATGACTTCCTGACGATTTATGACTGATGACTAATAAAATTAATTGAAATTGATATAAAATTCGATGCAAATTTCTACTTGACTAATGGCTAAATACTAACGTGAAGACTAAAACCTAACGAAAGAAAGAAAAAAAGAAACGCTAGCTAAATATTATGTAGGTGTCAAGTAGACTCATTGCCAAGGATGCCTAGGACAGTGCAAATTGGAGAAGAAAAAATGGAAAAGTAGATACTAGGTTTATTCGCTTAAAAACCAACCAAAACTCATTAGTTTTGATGACGAGATAAGTTTATGATGATCTAATGAATGAATGAATTTAAGAAGTATATTTTATTATGCACCAAAATTTACAAAAATAATACATACTCCTTCAATTATGATAATATTTAGGTAACAGGTGCACAAAGATGGTTTTATCGCATCAGCGCGATCTCTGAAAATAAATTAAATAATTCAGTTTATTTATTTTATTTAATTAGCACTTTGTTGTAAGCATAAAATAAAAAAAATAGTATAATTGACGTACTCATTACTGATAAGTTGTGTCTAACCTAGAGTAAAAAAATAATAGCTATGATAGATAAATATTCGCTTTTCACAGTAACAGTGACGTGTGTAATAATCAAACAGAAATTCATTTTCTCTGCTCTTCAAACAAACAAAAGTTGAAAAGGAGACCCTCGCTTAAAAAAACAACCAAAACTTGCAATAAGATGATGGTGATTAAAATTAAATAATTTAGTTTATTTATTTCATTTAACACTATCCTGTATACATTAATTAAAAAAAACAGTACAATAGTTGAGCTTATCTCTAATAAGTTACATCTAATCTAAACTAGGATAAAAAAAATATATTCTATAATAGAAATATTTTTATTATTGAATTTTTTATTTTATTTTTGATTGATATTTGACCGCCTCATTGGTCGAGTAGCTAGCGTACACGCCTAACTGCACCGACCAACCATGAGCCTCGGGCTCGATTCCCGACGGGTGCAGGCATTTCTGTAATAAACACTTAGATGTTTGTATTTCCGGGTCTGAGTGTTTATTAAATTTATTCTGGTATTTATTTAAATATTTCTATGTATTAGTATCGTTGACTAACACCCAAAAACAAGCATAAAATTGACTTATTTTTGGGTTAGATTCAATTTGTGTGACTTGTCCAGAGATATTTATTTTCATTAATATATAAGTTTTACTAAAAGTTTTACCCAAATAGAAATTCAGCGGTGGAATTAATCCTCTATTATACAAAATTAGTACGTTTAGTATCAAAGTAAAGTAAAAACCTTATTGGTCAATTAGCCGAAGGGATAGAATTAGGAAATTTATCTAAGTTGGTATGTAAAATCAAAATTAAGTACTCTATAAAACAATGGTCACATTTTTAGACAAACTAAAAAATCCGTAAAATTTTCTAATTTAAGATTTTATTAAAAATTACATCTAACTTTAAATATGTATGAATGTATGAATATTTTTCCCACTGTCATCGAGTTACGCGTGAACGGATAGACCTATTTTGCTATTTCTTTTTTGTATATAAGAACTTTCTCCTAACAGAAGGTTCTTATTTAAAAAAAACTTCAATATTTATAGTCAGGGTAGGACAACCTGTCTCGGCTTAGGTAGTATATAATATAATATCCATATTTCTATTAGTTATCGCATTTTGCCCGAATATATGGAACAATTTTGACATATTTTTAAATTTTTGTTTTGTTATTAGCTGAAAAAAGGCTACGAAAAATATTCATAGTTCGGACAGGGTACGTCTTTAGGCTCAGCTAGACTTATATACAAAAATGAATTCCGGTTTCACTTTGTGATGCTATTTTGTTGTTGTATTACTTATTAGCAGGAGAAGGTAATAGGAAAATTGTCAGGTGACCGAAACAATAATATGTCAAAGAAAACTTAATGTATTTTTAAAATTTATGCTACCGTTGGTGGACATACAAATTTAATAACACGTAAATTTAAAAATGTCTTCAAGTGAAATTTTATAATAATGTGTGATGTATTATTATTTAATTTGTTTAGAATAAGAAAAATAAGACAAGCCCGCAGAGTTTCTTGTCGGACCTACTTAGTGGATTGCCGCGTTCCGATCCGGTGGTAGTTTTTAGTATTATATAGACTCGTCACAAGTGCCTCCTGTAAGGTGTTAGTGAATAAAAATATTTTCTTTTCTATTATACTTTAATGTTCATAGTTAAGACAGGACAATATATGCCGGGTCAGCTAGTCACTACACAGTATTAGGTAAACTAAGTCGCTTCCTCTGTCCCTATGTCCATATGTGTTTTTTTATATATAAAGTGACTAAAGAGGAAGGTTTATATGTATACTAGCTGCCCATTCCGGCTTCGCTCGGATGGTATTTTTTTACTATAAATTGAGATAGAAGCTATCCTATCTCTCAAGTTGGATCGAACTGCACATGGTGTGCGAATTTTATTAAAATCGGTTAAGTGGTTTAGGAGTCCATTGAGGACAAACATTGTGACACGAGATTTATATATATTAAGATTTTAAACACGTACGAAGCCGGGGCGGGCCGCTAATTAGATATAAAAAACTGTAATCGAAACAAACTAATAACACACTTACGTTAAGATTTCTATAAATACAACTCAGAAACATAAAGTCTAAAACTTATTGTGTTATTTACTTGTACGAAAGTAAAATGGTGTTGTTTTTGAGGACCTAAATTTCAATTTAAATGAACTGATAAAATGTATCTTGACAGGTTAGGCACTTGTCTTGTTACATTGAGGTTAAGTACATTAAATAATTATAATATAGCGTATAAAACGACGTTTAAAAATATATTTCCTTTAGCATGTTATCTCTTAAAAAATTTAGGTCTATCTCCAAGTGAATGAAACAATAGTTCCAGAATTTTGTTTCCCCGTGTTGGTCCGGGCTCCATTGTAGAATAGACCATCTGCCTTTCTGTGCCAGGCAGCTCGTAAAAGGCGAGCATTAGCTTGCCGTCACTAACACCGTGATATTTGACTAGGTGGTATAGTTTCGCAGCGACTCACCCGGATTGGTACCACCGCCTTACCTATTCCTGCCGCCATAACGTCATGACGTGTTCCGGTTCGGAGGGTAAGGTAGCCGGTAAACTTACTTTTGCTAGAAGCCTAACATCCCGGCCTTTGGTTGGCAACGAGCCATTACCATCTTTGGTGTCTCTAGGCGGCGGGAATTTCTTACCATCAGGAAATCCGTCTGCTTGATTGCCTTCCAATGTCATAAAAAAACAAAGAATTTGTTTAACTTATGAAGTAATAACAAAATGAACTCTATTAGAAAAATATTAAAAAAATCCTTAAAATAATTTATTGGTCACCATATCGTTAACCTGACGTTTTCCTACCATTTCAATGTTAATGCTGTAGCTGTTATCTTCCGATTTGGAGAATATTATTTTCTTCATTCCTATATCCCCAAAGAGGTAGACAAAGGCACTACCAGGCCAGGTAAGTCAAACAATGGAAAAGGTGGCAAGCCTATCACCAAGCGGGCATGTATCCGATCCCGAGCAACATGTTTTTTTATAAGAAAATTGGAAAATTTGCAGGTACGGAGACTAAGAGTTCAATTTCCTTATACAAAAGACCTCAAGTCTCAATTTTAGATTGGGAAAGCATTATCAATACTTTTGCATTAACTCTTTGGTGACGATAGGCAACGTAGTTTCATCACCATGAAACTCTTCAGTTTATTTTCCTTCAATCCTGTAAAAACATGTATTTGTATTAACGATATCATATTGTAAGTAAGTACCTTCGGTTAGTTGTAGGTATTCTGGGTGTATTTCAGCTTACATCTTCGGGGTATGAAGATATTAACTTTTATAAAACTCTAACAATTGTGACACCTTCATCGGTAAAGCATAATAGGTTTTTGAAAGTATTAACAATTTCAAAGTATTATTTAATAATAATAATTAGGCATTTTCATAAACAGCTTATAACTATAGGCATTTAAGCAAAAAAATAAACAATTTTATGCTTTTTAAACAGATGTAATACTGATACAAAATATTACCTGTATATGTATTTGTAGTATCTGATTCCTGGAAAAAATTACACTACTATATAACACAGCTGATTCCTGAACAAATGCGCTGCTACTTAACATTTAAATGCTAATAACTTTTAAAACATTCACTAATCACACGCGAATATAAGACTTCACCCTTGTAAGGGTAAATTTAAACTAAATTTGTTTTAAGATTATGTGACACAGACAAAATTCAAAGCATCTGCATTTTGTCTTGACAATTGGGTAATTATACCCTATTATCGACAGTCCAACTTTGAAAAGGCAACCCTTTATAAAGTTTTTCAACTTTTTGCTCCAGTTTTTTCCCAACCACAGTTACAAAATAATGCGGCGGTCTAAAACGTTGAAAAAATTAACTGTTGCAGGAAACTAAACTGCTTTTTATTTGTAAAAAACCTTAACCGAATACAATGCGATTGCGTCTAGTGTTGCGTTTTAAATTATTCTTAGAATTTGATAAATATGTAGAGTAATTACATTTGTGATAAAAAGTTATATAACAAGTTTAACTTTAAATCATTTTTAATACTTTTTCTATTTTTGGATAAATTTCATCATTTTTTTAGTACATTTCTATTTTTGGCTTAAATTTCAATTTTTTTTGAATAAAAGTAAATTATAGACATTAACTGTCATCTTCTAGTATACCAAAGTAGTAGGTATGTTGCTATAAAAATAACTTGTATTTAGTATCTTTGGCTAATTAAAGGTACCCTAGTAATACCTCTGACTCTTTGAAGACACGGGCTCAGAGATACACTATGTCATGAATTTTGTATTTGTGTAAGATTATTCAAATATTTTTTTATATAAATTACTCGTATTATTATATTTTATATAACATGGGCTAAATACCTTCATAGTTATTGGACATAATGTTTTTATTAAATATTAATAACAGAAAAATATCCTTCTGCCTGACAGCTAATAACAGTTTGTAAGGGAAAAAATTGTTTTTTTTTAATATTTCTCTAAATTTTATTTCAAATCAAAGATGAATAAAAAGTAATTGAGAAACTTCCAACTTATTCCTGGGATGGTAACTAAGTACCTACTTACAAAAGTGATGGTTGCTTTATTATTGATTTTTTTTACATTAGTCTAATTACAAGCAATTTCAGCATCAGACTAAACTGTATATTTTTTTGGAAACCGATAAAAGAGATACTCAATAAATAAAACAAAAATGATAAAACATTTTATTGTTACAGAATAATACTCATACATATATCATCTAAATATAC
Source organism: Calephelis nemesis (assembly GCA_002245505.1). Taxonomy (NCBI): domain Eukaryota; kingdom Metazoa; phylum Arthropoda; class Insecta; order Lepidoptera; family Riodinidae; genus Calephelis; species Calephelis nemesis. The sequence goes on along the minus strand of NJDD01000103.1, from coordinate 389,774 downwards.
AAAATCGGGCATTTTTCTCGATTTCACAAGGATCTTATCGTCAGAACCAGACTTGATGGCAATATGACCACCTCTAAAGTAAAACTTTTTAATTAAAAAATAACAATATTTGAAATCGATAAAAAATAAGTCAAACATGTAACCTCATTTACTCCAAGTTGGATAAAAAATCGTTGAGAATAACTTAAACAACAGTTTCCTATAAAGGAATACTAAGTACCAGGAAACATGAAGTCTACCATTTCTTGTTAGTAAGTCATCTTAAAATGTAGGTAGGTATCTGATCCGTCTAGTTGCTAATCTTGTAAATACTTCAAATAGTACCTAATACATACATTTAATCAATATTAAGGAAATAAACCCACAATATGCGAAAATCTAAAAAAACAATTTTTGTTTGAATTTATTTTAAGTGTGTAAGTCTTTTTAAATATAAATATTTTAAAGAATTATAAAAATGCTATTCAGATTAATGGGTACCTAATAAGAAAACCATTTATTTATATAACTATAGGTAAACTATATTTAACTATAGGTGTACATATTAACAAAATACTGCGTTACATAATATGTTGATAAAGTAAGATAGAAGTTATATACTTCAATAAGTTTTTGCTGTGTTAATAAAAATATGTCACATTATTTATTATTATTATTAAGTAACATTCAAGATTTTTTTTTGCATATAACCTTTTCTTAAAATTTTTCAAGTTACAGAAAGAACACCACTCGCTGTATTATCAGTATTACCTATATCAATAGCTAGAGCTATCCACTCTTTCTAGTGTGCACAACTTTCTATGTGTGCGTTAAACTTTCTAGTTCCGCCATTCGATACAAGGTGGCGCTAAAATAAATTAAAGTTGAGGTAACTACTACAAAAAAATTAAAATCAAATTACATAAATCTTACAAATAAGCATGTAGCTAAAACAAAGTTTATTTATAGCTTACATCATATACTGATGTAATTGGTATAAACATGCTTGTTCGTTGTTGAGTGCTGCCGCTGAGCACAGCGGGATTTCTCGTAACTAATTCACAATGCCAGTATGTTGTCGATTAAAGTCTTAATGCACCTATTATTTTTTGTTAATAAAAGTGTAAGCAGTATAGATACTTGGATGATTTATTTGTGAATTATTAGCTGTAATTTAATTTATAAATCAATGATTCATTAGATTGAAACTAAATAAAGAATAATTAAAAAAACAGATGAATTTCCTTATGAAAAGAAATACTTTCCATCCTTAAATATGTAAGGCAAAAATAGTGCATAACCAACCTGAGGCTGCAAATTAAGAAAATTCAAGGCTACATGAAATTTAAACTGGAACACGACAATTTCGAGCACTGACATTAAATCGTTAATGTCAAACAATACGTCGTTTCAAAATACAGAACAAGTTACATTATGACTACACAAGAAATATATTCCAATAAATATAGTAATTTACTAGAATAATTGACTAATAGGTGGTGGAATCTTCACATCTCAGAGGCACAACCACACCTGACTAGCCGATTGAACAGTAGGTCCCACAATGTGATAGGCGTCAAAGTTATCGCCAACTGGACACATATCCAATCCCGCGTAACATTGTTTTATTTGAAAACTAGCTGCACCGGCGAACTTCGTTCCGCCCGTTCAGTTTGTATGTGAAAAAGTAAAATATTACTTCTCATAGTTTCCTCACAATCGGACAGGATAAATTTCATCAATCCCAGCAATCTCATGTCCTGCTTCTGGTTCTAAGCCACTTTCGCACCGATTTTCAGCCTAATCGGTTTAGCCGTTCTTGTGCTATAAATAGTGTAACTATCACCACTTTCTTTTATATATGTAGATTTAAAAAATGCATTATTTTGGCCTCGACCCGGGGATCGCATCCAGGACCTTATAAAGCCTGGACTGGACTAGAGAGTGGACAATTTATTAATTGGTATGATGACAATTTAGGTATGATAATAATTTATCTGTTAGTATTTGAATTTTTATACAGATTTTTTGCATTTTGCAGTGTATTTTCTACGTTTCTTTTAAGCATTCCCTTTATTTTGAACTTTTCTAGATGAAATCTCTCTTAAAGTTAAGCTCGTCTTTTGCATAACTCGTCCGGTTCCGGTTCCAGTCCGGTCGTTGGTACCACCGCCTTACCTATTCCCGCCGTCATAACGTTAGTGCTTGCCGTTGAAGTGTTCTGGTTTGGTCTAACTGGTGGTTGGCTTGAAGTCTAACATCACGGCCTCAGGTTGTCAACGCAACATTACCTTTGGTGTTTCTAGGCGGCGTGAATTTCTTGCCGTCAGGAAATGCGTCTGCTAGTTTGCCTTCCAATATCATAAAAAGAAATTAAGAAGAAATTAGTGTATCGTGTATTTTCTTAATGCTGCAAAATCTCACTCGATTCCTTTAGATATGGATGCCACCTAAGACCTTGACATTACTGACTGACGACTTATTTTGAGTCAAATTTGCTAGACTTTACAAATTGGGTATTATCTTGATATAAATTACAATATAAACTTGGCTAATGCCAGATGCTTACGCCCATGCCAAAAATAAAAAAGTGGGTAGCTGGGTGACTTGGCACGATACCGACGCAACTGCAAATGATGTGATGGTGCCAGGAATAGAGTGCTGTAAAGCATTGTCATGATTGACAACTGGTTGAAAATCTTTTAATCTGATTAGTACTCTGAGCAGCGGGGATGTCACATCTCGACTTTGACATTTTGTCACATATGAATTTATATAATTTTCTCTTCATGAACAGATACGGCTCTAATCGCCTTCACCGATTTTGATGAAACAAAGCCTATATCACTGAAGGATAATGTAACATTCTAAAGGTGAAAGAACTTTTGAAATCTGTCCGTAGTTTCAGAGCTTATTTGTTTCAATCGAACAAACAAAAAATCAAACCATTTTCTCTTTATAATATTAGTATAGGTACTGGAAAATATAATCAATCTTTAAAAATATTTCAAAAATCGTTTTTTTAATAAAATATTTTATTTTAGTTTGAGTCGGATATGGAATTGATCCCTCTTTTAAGATTAGAAGCGACGTTCCGAGGGATCAATATACTTTTAGTTATCACGTGCTTCAGTTCTTGGTGGTAATATAAATATAATAATTTTGCATTTTTTGTGATACGATAGCAAATAAGCACACAGCTCTCCTGATGGTTAGAGCCCCGGTATATAGACACCATATATGCTGTTTTGTGGCCGAGGTGTTAAGCCAAATGGTTCAGATCTACCGGGTACTCTATTTTTTGGGCCGGAACATGACACTGTCATTATGGATATGAATAGGCAAGGCGGCAGATCCTTACCCGGATGACTTTCAGTACGGCACCTTACCACCAGTAGTCTTATTGGTAATGATTTTACTTTAGCTCACTTCTTACGAGCTATTTTGCAGGAAGGCAGATTATGGCAATAGCTTATTCTAGACAAGGGAGTTAGACCTACAGGATTTTTTTTATCTGACTTTTTTAAGTAAAGCATCATTAATATACTTTACATTTTTCTTGCAAATGCTAACCAAATTTATACCTGTAAATAAAAAACTTTACACCCATATCCCCAAAGAGGTTGGCAGGGGCACAACCAGGGCACCCAGAATAAGCTGAAGGCACCAAGTCCCACAATGTGAGCAAGCCTATCGCCAATAAGGCACATATCCAATCCTGGGCAAACTTCTTTCTATTAGATAATTGAAAATATTCATTTTCTGGTAATATTGTTGTTGGTTACCGATCCCGGGACCTCAAGAAGGCAAGTCCGACGCCAGACCACTAGATTACGGAGGCAATAAGGCTGTACTTGTACTAGAAATAAACTTGTTCAATTCGAGTACATTGTATCAATTTTACTCCACATAAAGATTATCTACCACATGAATATTGATAAGATCGCGTTGAGACAGACAGACCGACTCAGCGGGGCACTTTTGTACTAAGTATTAAACATGATACCTATATTAAAGGAACCTAATTAGATAGGTTTTGTTGCTAATTTATACAGAGTGCTAACTGCATGGCTTTTTAACGGTTTCTGTCTTATGAACCAGTACGTAGTTGATATTTCAATTGCTATTAAGTTGTTAAGCTCGAACTATATGTTAAAAAATAATAAACTAAATTAGTCTTATTTTACACTATTTATACATTAAGTATCTTCACGCCCATATCCCCGAAGGAGTAGGCAAAGGCACAGCCAGGGCACCCACGACTAGCCGAAGACCCACAATGTGGTAGGTGGTAAACCTATCGCCAACCGGGCACATAGCCAATCCCAGGCAACGTTACTTTTTATTAGAAAATTGTAAATTTAAATTTTCTAATCTTTTTGTTGCCCGACTCAGATATCGAACCCGGGACCTCAAGAAGTCAAGTCATTACTCGTCTAGTCCATACATTACTCGTCTAAATTTACTTATTTCAGTTGGTATGATAAAATTGATTGTATTAAAAAATATGTTAAGTATTTTAAATGAAAAATGTGTGTGTTTTTAAAGTTGTTACAAAATACTTATTCGTACCAAAATATTGTGGTTTGCAAATAATACGTAACCAACTTACATAGTTTTGATTAGTGTTATTTGTATTATACATACACTTTTTTATGTATTCATTATACGTATTTTTACACGAAATAGTATACCGCCTCTGTGGTCTAGCGGTCCGGGTGTTGGACTTGACTGCGCGAGGTCCCGGGTTCGAATCCCGGGTCGGCCAACCCAAAATTGGATTTTTCCAATTTTCTAATAAAAAAATGTTGGTCGGGATTGGAAATGTGCCCGGTTGGCGATAGGCTTGCCACTTATCACATTGTGGGACTTAGTGTCTTCGGCTAGTCGTGGGTGCCCTGGTTGTGCCTCTGCCTACCTCTTCGGGGATATGGGCGTGAAGATACTTTTATACTTTTAGTATATTTATCTTGTGATATATATTTTTACACAAATCAGTTACAACATACTTATTTATTACAAGGCTATTATTTATTAATTAAAAGATTTTATTATGATCAAGTTTTACCCTATCTACCATAAACTACTACTTGAATCGTAAAATTTTGTTTATATGTGTGTGCCACAAGAGTAGTGCTAGAGTTTTTTAATTCGATTTCCTAGTTAGGCAACTCAAAAAGATAACTTGTTTTTTTGGGATTAGATAATTGTCTGATTTGCAATGGGTTTGTCACCTATCACATTATGGAATTAAGTAAGTACCTTACGGCTAATTGCGGGTGGCTTGTTTGAACCTATGGCCTTTGGCCTTTTGAGGAAGATGCTTACTTGAAGATATTTGTTTGTGATATCATTGTTACTTAATATGGAAAATAAACAAAAATCTAAGATATAAACAAATTTGTAAATCGCCTCTGTGGTCTAGCGGTTTAGTTGTTGGACTTGACTGCATGAGGTCCTGGGTTGGAATCCCGGGTCGGGCAACAAAGAAAATTGGGTTTTTCCAAGTTTCTAAAAAAAAAAGTTACTCGGGATAGGATATGTGCCCGGTTGGCGATAGGCTTGCCACCTATCACATTTTGCGACTTAGTACTTTTGGCTAGTCGTGGGTACCCTGGTTGTGCCTCTGCCTACCTCTTCGGAGATATGGGCGTGAAGATACTTTTATAAAATTAGGACTGTGTTGCTTACTTTACTTACGACCGTCATATAACATCAACTTATTCTATGATTTTTTACGTATGTATGATGCTGAATATCAGCTATATTTTTTTACTTTGTTTGTTGTTACAAACAAAGTAAAAAAATATAGCTGCTTTTTGTTGTTTGTTGTTATTTAATTTATTTTATCAGCTCCTTTTTGGGTGAGCTGGTAGAACTCTTTTTGTCTGAGATAAGCTGACGTTTTTCAAAAGTCTTTTAGTTTAAAAGTTTATGTAAGTTTGTTTTGTGTACAATAAATGATTAAATAAATAAATAAACAAAACCTAATCCATAGCAAAAACTAACAACCAACTTGTCTCCGAATGGCAATAGTAGGTTAAAATTTTACCTATTAAAGTATAAATAAAATTAACTGTTAACTAAGTGCAAATCTCGAGAACGGCTGAATAAATTTGGCCTTCTCAACATTTGATTTAGATCACAAGAATAGTCCTTATCGATAAAAAAAACTGACAAATTTTGCAAAGAAAATAGAAAAAAAGAGGTACTTTATTTTTCCCATAATGTCGGTATCAAGTGGTACGAAGTTCACCGGGTCGGTTAGTTGTGACTATAGCTAATTATTTACCATAAAAACGGGCACACTTTCACTTAATTGTTTTAAACGCCACCAGCTAATTTGTGATGCACCCTTTTATGTTGATAACACTTTATGAATGGTAGAAAATCACGAAAGCTGTGGTAAATAGATAATAATATATTAGGAATCTACATAGCTATCAGTACTTGCCACTTTCATGTTCCAATTAGTAGATAAGTTAAACGGTACAAAAATTGTGGTTTTTTGAAGTCTTTTGCCGCGTTTGTCAGTTATTCAATGAAGTATCTTCTTCTTCATCTTCTTAATAAACCTAAGGTTTTAAAAAAATGGTTAATGTATCTGCATCTTCATGCACATATTCCCGAAGGGGTAGGCAGAGGCACAACCAGGGCACCCACGACTAGCAGAAGACACTAAGTCCCACAATGTGATAGGTGGCAAGCCTATCGCTAATCGGGCACATTTCCAATCTCGAGCAACATTTTTTTTATTAGAAAATTAGAAAAACCTATTTTCATTTTGTTGCCCGACCTGGGATTTGAGCCCGGGATCTCAAACAGTCAAGTCCAACAACTGAACCGCTAGACCACAGAAGTGATCTGCTTAATTACAACATAACAGTAAGATTTTTTCCCCCGTGTTGGTCCGGTTTCTTTTGTAGAATAGACTATCTACCTTCTTGCCAGGAGTTCGCAAAAGGCGAATATAGGCTATGTAAGTGGTACAGTTTTGCAGCGCGTGACCCTGGATTGGTACCATCGTCGTATCTATTCCTACCGCCATAGCGTCAGCGCTTGCCGTTGACGTGCTCTGGTTTGGATGATAAGGTAGCCGGTAAACTTACTTTTGCTCGAAGCCTCAGGTTATCAACATACCTTTGTCACCTTTGGTGTCTTTAGACGGTGTGAATTTCTTACTATCAGGAAATCCGTCTGCTTCTTTGCTTTCCAATTTCATAAAAATATAAACCTAGTTGTGTTTTTTGCTTTTGGGATTCAGGTGTGATTTTTTTTATTAAACCTAACACTATTTACTATATCACTAATATATAGTAGGAATCTTATTAGACAACGAAAATCCAATAATTTAACCCTTAACCCACTTGAAGAAAAGTAAAGAAAAGTTCAAAGGTAGAATTGTACCAATCTGTAATAGCTTTGATTTATCATTCATTAAAGATGCATACTTTCTTTCTTCTAAGCTACTTCCTGAATAGTATCAGGAAATAGCTTAGAAGAAAGTTCTGGTCCTTTGACTGAATAAAAAACGAAGCAAAACACAAGTACACAAGATCCAAACTTCCACCTCTCCTTTTAAGCAGTGATTAAATTACTAACACATTCTAATTTAATGTATTATTCATTGTATATTTCTGTATGTAAATTTAACGTAGACAAAAACAACCAATCTTATTCAAGGAAAAAATATAGCCCGGGCCCGGCAATAAACGACGGGCGGGTGTGAGCTATCAATCGAGAGGTCAATGAACTCAAATTATATACGTTTGAAAGCTTATCTGATAATCTCGTATTTTGTCTAACCTTTTGTTTGTATTTAAGATGTTACTTAATTTATGTAAGATTTGGCAATGTTAGAACACTCATGGTGATTAATTTAAGTGTATTTACTGAAATGGGGTTGCTTTTGTTTTTCTTAATATATTTTTACTTTTCCTTGTTAATTTTCTGCTTTAGGATAACTTATGCAATCTAGTTTGAAGCATTTAAATGTTTTTAAGAGCACTACTGCTCAGTATCTGTGGTATTTAACCACAAGGTTGCATGGAAGAGATAACTTAGCGATAAGTTCAACTTTGTGTATCCTATAGTTTAAGTTTTATCTGATTATTTATATTATCTTTACAGTTTTATTTTATTTAACACTTCATTTCACTTAATTATTCAAATTTGTTTAATGCACTTTTTTAAATATTTTGAGAGCACAAGTTTAATTTTATCTGATTACTAGCTATCCCGGCGAACTTCGTTCTACCCGTTCAGTATGGGAAATAATAAAGTAATATTCCCATTTTGTCCTGCAACTTTCCCGGTTTTTTCTTCATAAAAACCTCATCCTGATAATAACTAACACAATAAAAAAAGAATTAGCCAAATCGGTCCAGTCGTTCGGAAGTTATGCGCTTACCAATGCATTTAGCGATTCATTTTTATATTTCTGATTATATATATCACAATGTACTTATTCGATGCACAATGGAGATTAATTGTGTTGTGTGTTTATATATATGATTTATTTTACTAACTAAATAGAACAAGGTAATCCTACTAATAAGAGATATGTTCCAAATAATACAGTTTGAAGAAATATGCTAAGAAATTCAATCAAAGAAGGCAACAGTTTCTTTTTTGCGTATTTAATGCTAATATATATTAATATTCATTATTAATGTAGTAAGAGCTGAAAAAATGGCTTTATATTAGTAGAATGTCAACGGAACTACAATTACCTACCTATTTATTTCAATAATCAGTTTTACAACGAAGAGTCTCTACCGATACCTTTAAAGACTCCAGTTGCATTCTTGGATTAAGAGCCGGTTTCAGAGGGCAGCAATTTCGGGGAAGATGCGTGCAGAGATTCCTGTCTATTGCCCTGGACCCTGGCCACTTACAGCCTAGTTGTAAGACCGGTTTTTATTATGATTTTTATTTTTGTTTGTTTAACAGTATCTGTATAAAGTGTTTAAACGTAGGGAATAAAACATACAAAATTATAATAACAATTAAATAAATTGCAATTCATTTTGTAATTTAAATTATTCTGGAACATCAACACACGCTTTAAAATAATGGATGTAACGAAAAAAATTTACAGCATTTACCTGTAAACTAAGTTATGAAAGTATTTACTTATGTACCAAGTTTAATTGTGTAAATTTTCCTTAGAAAACTTTTATGTAATACGTAAGGAACATTCTTATTAGCCTAATCGTTAAATATTGCTATAATAAAATAATAAGAACTTATAAGCTGAAATGCATTAACACATACAAGTATATTTATACCTTATATATTACGTCCTTTCAGTTACTTGACATTTCAACGAATTTCTTGGGTGTGTTGTTTAGCTAGTTATTAATATTCGAACTAATGCATTAACCATTTTCTCACATAGATAAAAATCAATTATTGTATGTTATTCTCTCAAAAACTCGAAAACGGCTTGACCGATTTGGCCAACTTTGGTTTTGAATTATTTGTGCGTTTTAAATTTTCTCATACCCTCTCTCTCTCATACAAATAGATCGAGTGGAAGGAAGTTAACCGGGACACCTAGTAAAAATAATTTAGTAGTGGAGCATGCATGCATTTCATCGTAGACGGATTTCTACAATTTTGATTTTTCGACGTTTTTTGAGTTTCGAAAAAAAGAGGAGGTCATATATTCGATCCCTATATTTTTATAATGTATGTTAATTATTTCTCTCTCATCTTTACCACCAAGTTCAGATCTGAGTAATCTAGATAAATACTTAATATTTGTGTAAGTAAATGATTAACTTATTAAAGGCAAAGTCGGTATTTTGAAGTTTTAGTGTTATTACATTGTAATAAAAAAAATTCTTACATAATTTTAGGTAATACGCATTATTAATAACTTTAAGATAGGAAGGTACTACATCTAACTTCATTGGAAATTTTCACCCAAGATACTTTATTATTAAAAAAGATACGCTTAGATAACAAGAATTATTAAATTATCTACATATGTACCAACAAGTTTTTCCAGCGAAATAATTTGAATTTCCCGTACCCTTACGATCAGGATAAAAAATAGCCTATCGCCTTTTTCTGGCTCATAGGGAAGCTATCGGTGTGCGAAAATTTCTTTTCGATCGACTCTTATGTTAAGGAATAATTGGGCAATAAATATTTAAGCATCGCATACTTGCCTGCCACTCTTACAATAGTGCTTACCATTTCCATGTTCTAGTTTAAAGTAAACAAACTTTCGGTAAAAACCTAAAAAAGCTCAGCCTCTGATTCGCAATGTTAGTTTTTTCTTGTCTTTACTATAATATAAGGATTAAAGAAATATAATTATAAGGATTAAAGAAAAGAAAAGAAAAGAAAAGAAAAGAAATGTTTGCGGAATATGATTGTTACAAAGATGTTACAAAATTATTTAGGTGTTTCTACATATTCTACCAACTTTTGGTGTGCAAATATTTTAATAGTTAAATATTAATCAATTCGTTAATTTAATTATTTACCTACTATTTACACACTGTTTATTGTATTGATTTGGTACATGATTATTTATTAATACAAACAATTTTTAGAATATAAATTAATTTATCCCTGTCTACCGTAAACTACCATTAATACATTATGATATGAAAAAATCGGGAAAAGAGTATATTTTGGATTTTCTAGGCGGTCGACTGTTTAGCAGCTTTGTCAAATTGGTAAACATTACCTTAACTATAAACTGTTTCGGTAATAGCGCCAGTGACCCCTATTATCTTGTGCCATGCTTACATACTGGCGACATAGCAACAATTTAAAAAGCAAAATGTTATTGTTCAGTGGTTAACTACCTTTATACTAAGACTTATATCAGAATTGGGCCAGTCCAATAAGAATTGAGTCTGACTGAAAAAGAGGGGTGTTATGAATTTGTCGTTTACGTATATGTATGTATATGTAATTGTCTGTGGCATCGTAGCTCCTATACGAATGGACCGATTTCGATGCGGGTTTAAATATTTGAAAGTTGATATGATCGAATCATGTTATATCAACGAGTGAGTTATAACTTTAACTTTAGGATTACTACGATATGATAGGAAAGCTGATAGTTCCCGTAATTAAGTAGGTACATACTTAGGTACTACGTCGTATGCAATTGAGTCATAAAGACAAAGTTCTATTTTAGACAATTCAAAAAATGTAAGTAAATAGTGTCTTATATCGACAGAGCAGCTTTATAGGCAGAGGTAAATCGGAGCCTCGATTAGCCGAAGGTATTAAGCCCCACACTTCGATTGCTGTAAAACTACCGGAAATTTATCCAATGCAACGCGTTTTTTTTTTATGTTAGGTATAGGAAGGCAAACAAGCAGACCAATTTCCTGATGGTCAGAAATTCACGCCGCCTAGAGACACCAAAGATGGTAATGGTGCGTTGCCAACCAGAGGCCGGGAAGTTAGGCCTCATGCAAACGTAAGTTTACCGGCTACCTTACCCTATGAACCGGAACACGTCATGACGTTATGGCGGCAGGTATAGGTAAGGCGGTAAACTCTACCACCTAGTTAGATTTCACGGTGCTAGGGACGGTAAGCCTATGCTCGCCTTTGACTAGCTGCTTGGCAAGAAAGGCAGATGGTCTATTCTGCAAAGGAGCCCGGACCAACACGGGGTTTTTTGAAATTAAAAAAGTTTGGTTTCCCCAAACCGCAAATTGAACCGCTTTTAACTCGCTTATTCAACGACAATACTGAACCATTAGGCCACAGAGGCGATTTCAGATTAATAAAAAAATAGTAAGGATGAACTTAGTCCTCTCCAACTAGCTACGTTATATTTACAAATACAAGAGTGTTGCTAATACTTTAGGGTCATTTTCACATTCCTGCATTAAGTATTTAATGACAGTTTAACTCATTATGAAATATATCCCAGGAACGTGGAAGCGGTTCTTACTCTAACAAATTGTTATTTTAAAAATGTTATTCCCTTTCTCATTTATCTATTTCATTCTTGGTTGACCGCCTCGTTGGTCGAGTGGCTAGCGTACACGCCTAACTACACCTAGCAACCGCGAGGCTCGGGTTCGATTCCCGACGGGGGCAGGCATTTGTGTGATGAACATTTAGATGTCTGCATTTCCGGGTCTGAGTGTTTGTTAAATTTATTCTGGTATCTATTTAAGTATTCATATGTATTAGTATCGTTGACTAACACCCATAACACAAGCGTATAATTTGCTTACTTTGGGGTTAGTTTCGATTTGTGTAACTTGTCCAGAGATATTTATTTATTATTCTTTATTATACACAAAATCAATTAGGTATAATGCAAATAAAGACCTAAATAAAAGTATACAAAAAGCATTTATGTAAGAGATTTCTATCAAAAAACCTAATCGAGTGAATGTTTAGAAAAGGTAGAATAAACATTGTATACATTTACTCGTATTATTTAAATAAACTTTAAAACTTAATGTGTTTCCTGAATTCTTATCGTTGAGGTAAGGAAGACGAAAGTTATGTTCAATTTAAATGTTAAGTTATCTACGATAGACTCATTTAATAGTATTACCTCAGTATAAGTAATAATACTTTGCATACATTTATGTAATCTTTAAATGTAATACAAAGTCAGATTTGCTTCAACATATATAATTAGAAATCTGATGAACCGATACTTTTTAAACTTCAACGATTTTTATGTTTTTCTTATGGTAAGAGAAAACCATCACCTATTCATACCATAAATGTTATAGGTGCGTCGCTGTTTGAGGCCGAGATGGCGATAGGAATAGGTAAGGCAGTGGATCTCTACCCGGGCAAGTTGCACCACATATAACCTGCGCTCGCCTCCTTTTAGCTATCTGGCAGGGAAGTGATGGTCAAAATACTCAGGCAAATACGGGGAAAAAATAGTTAAAATATATTTATTTTTTTGTTTCGTCTTAGCATTGACTATCAAAATACTCTCAGAATGTTACTAGTATTTTAAAAAAACATCCTAGCAGCAAGTTTTGTTTTTTAGAGAAGGCTAAATTAAATATAAATATAAAACCTAGTGACAGTAACAACTAATAAGATTTTACGTCTTATAAGTGTTAGACTGCTTGCATTAAGTACTGTAATTATTATAAGGAAATTGCTTACTTTTGAACAAATGATTTTTGAATTGATGTCTCAAGTATGTATCAATATAATTTGTTATTTTATTGGTTTCGGAAAGTAAAAAGAACATAATAAGTCACATCAGAACTCTACCTCATTAAAGTCAGGAGGATTAAGGACAAATAAACCTATAAATAAGTTTACAGTGCAAATTCTTGTTCACTTAATTGGCTCCAGCTCCTTTAAAATATAGGTACAGGTTGCCTGACTACTTATTTCAATTCGCAAGAGATAAGTTTACATTCATTAATTGTCTTTAACCCCGAAAGTATATTATACCAATAGATAGAGTAAAGATACTACAGTTTTTATGTTCTTAAATTTTAAATATTTAATAAATATTTTTTGAAATCTTTTTAAATCTGCCCGTGTCGAGAATTAAACCCAAGATTCGCAAATGTGTCGACGAGTGTGTGTTACCAGTAAACATATGGAACTGAGACTTGCCCGTTAAAATATGTGGGCCTCTTAAATAAGCTCAGAGTCGCTCAGCGTGCTATGGAGAGAGCTATGCTCGGTGTTTCTCTGCGAGATATGATCCGTAATTCGGTGATCCGCAAGAGAACGAGAGTAACCGACATAGTTCAGAGAGTTAGCAAGTTGAAGTGGCAATGGGCAAGCCACATTGCTCGCAGAACCGACAACCGCTGGGGAAGAAAGGTTCTCGAGTGGCGGCCCCGCACCGGAGGACGTAGTGTTGGACGACCTCCCACCCGGTGGACTGACGACCTGGTCAAAGTCGCGGGGAGTCGCTGGATACAAGCGGCTGACTTGTGGCACTCTTTGGGGGAGGTCTATGTCCAGCAGTGGACGTCCTCTGGCTGATGATGATGATGATGGTGATGATTCGCAAATGATCTATAGACTCAAGTAAGCATGATTACCTTTCGACCAGTGATTGGTTCATGTTTTATTTGATAAGATAGCGAATAAGCAATTTTTTTTTATGACATTGGAAGGCAAACAAGCAGACGGATTTCCTGATGGTAAGAAATTCCCGCCGCCTAGAGACACCAAAGATGGTAATGGTGCGTTGCCAACCAGAGGCCGGGAAGTTAGGCCTCGAGCAAAAGTAAGTTAACCGGCTACCTTACCCTTCAAACCGGAACACGTCGTGACGTTATGGCGACAGGAATAGGTAAGGCGGTGGTACCAATCCGGGTGAGTCGCTGCGAAACTCTACCACCTAGTCAGATGTCGCGGTGTTAGTGATGATAAGCCTATGCTCGCCTTTTACGAGCTGCCTGGCAAGTAAGGCAGATGGTCTATTCTGCAAAGGAGCCCGGACCAGCACGGTACTTCAACACCCGTGGTTTTGTTTCTAATGACCCAATTCACCTTTGTTTGGATCTTACAAGCTGCTTGAATGGATGGCAGATGGTGTAAAAAGTTTATAGGTGACGGTTATCTCTTACCATCAGAAGAACCGTGAGTATATTATCTATCTAAAAAATATATATTTCATTAGAATATTTACCTGTAGCGATAAAATGTAACTGTGGTAAAAGTAATTAGCAAATAAAGCTCTGAATTTGGACAAATAAGATTATATCATAACCGTTTCAGTAAAAAAAGGTAATTTTAGAAAACAATTTAACGACACTCATGTTCTTCTTCATACTTTATTTATTATTTACTAGCCAACCCAGCGAACTTCTTAACGCATGAAATTAGGTACCAACAGTTAGTATAGATTGAAGCATTGTTTTGTCCATTTTTCCAATCGTTTTCGTCATAAGATCTCCGACTATAAATAACACAAAAATAATTACCAAAATTTGTCCATCCGTTCAACCGTGATTCGGTGACTGTGCGAAATGGGAAGTCATTTTTATATATAGATTCTAATAACAAATCAAAAAAGTTTAAAATATGTATATCATATCTATCTACCTATATCTATCTGTGTATATCATTCAGTATGTTTCTTATTCAGTTTGTTTGAGCTATAACATAAATAAACATGACATGTTTGCAAAGATATCTCTTCGATACTATTTCTCAAATATGTTACTACCGACCTACCTACTTAAATATTTTTATTTATGCACTTGACCAGTGCTTTGGTTGAATTTCTATAAATTTTAAAGAACAGGTTCAAATCTTGCCTGGGGTGAATTTTTTCATAAGCTATAAAATATCTTTCTTCGCTACAGGCGCAAGCGGCTGTTCTGTCGCTGATAGACAAAATCCACCAATAAACATCATGAATTTTACTGAGCGATTTCACGGCTTAGCAGGCCATTACACGATAGGTTTTATCAGTTTTACCAAAACCATTGAAATGACTGACAGATAAATAGCGTTTAATAGGAGTTCTAGACGGTCGTAGCTCTGGATGCAAAAATTTTTTGCATCCGTTTGGACCGTGGATTTCATCAAAATCTTATAACAATCGAAAGAAGGAAACAAAGTTTCTTTCAAGCTCACCTTTGCTGGAAGGCATGTCCACAACCGTCTAGAACGTCTTTAAGGCCGTGACTGACTTATGCATACATTTTGTTGACCATCATTCATATGTAATTCAATGACTGGTAAAACTGAAAGTTAAACCTACCTAGGTACTTCGGCTACTTGCACAAATCTACCGGCTATCCAGTACGGAATAAAACAATCCGAGCACAGATGCTATGGTGCCACAAAGTATCTTCTCGAAGAGGTAGGGAGAGACCCACGATTAGCCGAAGACACTAAGCGCCAAAATGTGATAGGTGGCAAACATGGGAATCGAACCCGGGTCATCATAAAGTCAAGTCTAACACCTGGACTACTTATAGAGGTAACTACATTTTTTTCCTAAATTTATATGTGTGGAAGCTTTTAAAGGGTAATAACTTGTATTACTTACTATGAATACTTATTATACCTTGCCGCTATGTTAAGTTAGAGTTCTAATTATTTTTAGCTGGTCTAAAATCTAGACACCTATGTCTTGTGCAAGAAATTATCTTTCACAAGTCTACCAACTACCCTTTCATTCAGTGTAGAAAAAACAATAAGAGCACAGATGCTAATCATATTTTTTTGCCAAATTCCACGCGGACGAGGTTGCGTATTAAATTTATATTTGTGGAAGCTTTGTAGAGTTATACCTACTTGCTATGAACACTGTAACTTACCTGTATGTAGAGCAACAGTTCTAATTATTTAAGGTGGTATAAAATCTATACATGTCTAGTAGACTTGTTCAAGTAGATAACTTGCACAAGTCTACCGGTTACCCTTCCATCCAGTGCGGAATAGAATAATCCGTGCACAGATACTACGACGCCACAAAGGGACAACCCGATAATACTGACCTGGGTGAGATGAAACAAAGCACTCAACCATTTGGAAGGGACTACTTGCTCTAAAAAACTGAATTTGAGAACTTAAAATATTCATTTTAATGTATTTTTTTTTAAAAATGTCACAATTGTAAGGGTTATTTTATATGTAGCCGACTTAAAGTAGTCGCAAATCAGTAACGGATAATCAATAATCAGATCTAATTGGTCAAACATGTCAAATTGAGTAGCATTAACCAATCAAACTGTGGTATAGGTTTGAAATGAAATCCTAATTTTAATCACATTAAAATATTAAACCAAACAAAAAATATTTGTAGATGATGAATCAGACCAAACAATTACCAATCAGCTGAACATTAAAATTTATCCAAAAAATAAATGAAGTTGGATATCTGTTTGTAACAACAAAATAACCGCTTTTAACTACATACATATGCATTAACGGTAGGTACACATACAATACTATTATTTTTTACAACTTTTGTCTGTGTGTCCGTCTGCCTGTCTCTTTGTTTGTTACACTAATCTACTAATCTCTGAAACGAATGGAACATATTATGAATATAAATGAATAGATCATAGGACTTTCTCTGGCATGTAGCTGATGTTATAAGGAGTAACTTAAGCTTCTTTTTTAAGTAAACCAGTAACCAAATATTTTTTTTGCTAAATTCCACGCGTACGAGATCGCGGATAAAACTAGTAAATTTATATGTGAGGAAGCTTTGTAGAGTTATACTTACCTACCTACTATGATCACTACACCGTGTCGCTATGTAGAGTTAGAGTTCTAATTATTTAAGCTGGTCTAAAATCTAGATATGTCTTGTATCTAATACCCAATATTAATTAAGCTTACTTCATCCAACCCTTGACTACAATATAAGGTACTTTTTCTTAAGTGAGTAGAACATCACAGATCTGACTTACAAAATAATATTTTCCAAAAATAATATGAAGAATGATAATCAACTGATTCAGACAAAACTAAAGTAAAGCGTCACGTTTTAAACACTTCAATACAAAATGTTAAAAAAACTTATGTCTAAAAGTGATATTGTATCAAAATAAGCAGCATCTCTATGCTCCGCCTATTTCATAATGGTGGTACTCATGTCTGATTCTCATCTTTATAAACTGTCACAACTAACAGATATCTGTTTATCTCGTACCAAATGCGATATCTACATAAAAAACTACATGTATCAAAAAGAGATGACGACGTTTGTATAAGCGAGACAACTCTATTTCCAGGTGCACTATACAAAGACAAATATTTCGATATCGAGATTCTGTCTCAAAGTTAGTGCAACTGCAACCTTATCTTGTAAATGAAAGAGTTGAATTTAAATTGCATCAGCGTGCCGGTGGAATATTCTTGGTATGACGGCTGAGAGAAAAATATGAATAAATGTTCAAGTTAGAATGAGATGGTGAATTGAATGAAACATGTAGTACACTATCAAATAGTAGAGTCAGTTTATGGCGGTAATTAAGAGATGGCGCTACAATGATGACATTATTTTTTATTTTCCGAATTTATTTTTAAATTAAGTTATAATTTAGTCAAAATCATTAGTTTTTTTTTAATTTTTCATTAAGCGTTAAAATTGTAACATTTTATTTTAAACCATTAAATAAAACATTCGTAAAATATTTGTGTAACTTAACGAAATTGGGTAGGTACTGCGTTACTTGTTTAATTAATTTTTTATCCTCTATTTCAGGAGCTAAACAAACATATGAACATGAAAACTAATGACATCAATAAAATAGAACTTAATAGTAACATTATATACCTACCTACTGAGTATAAGTATATGACTATTGAATAATTATTTACATAACTTTTCCAGAATGATTGTTTATTTGGAATCCCTTTTAGGGACTTTCATTTAATTATATTTAAAACAAACACAAAATAGATCATCTTAGGTAGAGCTTTGATGATTATCTTGGTGCTTAACTAAGTATATAGGGATAAAGCTATCTTCATGTAACTGAATGACAAAAACATTCTCTACAAACTTTGTTCAAAAGACAACCATAATAAATCATATTAAAAAATCAAAAGCATTTCCATGTCTACTAAAATATCACTTTTCTCTACAGTTTATAAGGTTTGAGAAATTGACGAAACGTGTATATTTATTACTTTTATTATGTATGATGAACAGGCTTTTATTCGCATGTATATAATGCTACTAAATTTAAATTAAATATTGTTTTTATTTGTGTTACAGCAATAAGTGTTACTATAAATAGATAACAATTATTTTACTTAGACGTAAAGTACATATAAAGATAAAAAAAGCTTTGATAGAGTCGTATAAAAATGCAAATTTAAAGTACTCACAGTAGTTAACGGCGGGGAAACGTCAAACTTGTAAAACAGAGCGGCGTCGCAACGGTGGCGTGCGGCTGCGTCCACGCGACGGCAGAGGCGGTTTGGCGAGTTTTCACGATTTACCACATATTTCCACAAAAAAACACCTTGAAAATTCGGTAAAAATACGGAGCGTGCCGAGATGTGTCGTCCGTGGCCGCGTTCGCATCTAAACGGCCCGAGTTTTATGTTAGATTACAGACGTAACTTTTATAGATCCTCGGTGCTATATAACGCGGAGGGAGGGTGCGGGGAACATTGGCCTCTATGTGCCACAGTTAAAGGATATTATAGCATACGACTAGCATTGCACGGGTGTCATTAAACGTCGCGCGACGAGGGGAGCGACGGACGGAGGTGTGTGGGTAAAGTTTTGGGTATTGATTGAATATGAGACGGATTAGTCACTAATCATCAACAATTGGGTGTCCACTGGCCTAATTACTGAGGGGATGGACGAGGGTTTAGGTTACTTGGCGCCTACGAAGTCCAATTCACTTATAACCTAAAAGCTTATTAAATAAGCTTGAAGTTTTAAAGGGTGAAAAAGTTATGTCGCAATGCTTAGCTGAGCATGACGATTCTTTGTAGGAAGGTGTGTAACCAATAATTAATTAAACACAGGAAATACCTTTAATTTTATAATTGTTGGGGGTTGTTGATTATTTGAATTATGTTTTTTATATAGTAATAGTGTGTAATAAAATTCAAGGAAGTTATTAATTTTTGGATAGTATTTATACCTAAATACGAGTACATATGCAAGGTGCTTTCAGAAATTCAATTATACATACCTATATACTTACCTACTTACTTATTAAGTAAGGTTTTTTATACATATTTACTTACTAATTACTGATGTTTAAGTACATTATATTTTCTTTTTAATAATTTTTTTTTGCTTATATTATTATATTTTATTTATTATTTTAAAATTATTTTTATTATTATAAAATTTTGCTTGTTATTTATTTTCGAATGCTGGTTGAAGAAATCATGATTAGCTATGAAACCGCCATTTGTATAAATTTCTTTAATAACATATTTGTAAGACTTTTAATATAATTATATTTTATTACATAGCATAGAGTTTTTTTTATTAGATATTGTTATTATACATACAATATTGAGCCACAACTTTATCAAATTAATGAAATGAAAACTATGTATTTATTTGCAGAACAGGTGTGTTAAAAAAGTTTTTGCAACATTTATTTAATTAGACTAACGTAATGTTTCAACACATTGAGGTGCGTATATAGGCATTTTGATATTTGAACAAATTTTATATTAGGACAACTTTTTAGATAGGTAGACAGTTTGGTAGGTAACATATTTGAAATATAAAATTTGTTTAGATATTTTATATACCATTACCAATTGATAAAACTTGTATATATACCTATATGTATTTGATTGAGTTTGAAGCCTACTTGCTAAAGTGGTGTTCAAATAGTGGTTCTTCATATTAAATAAATGTATGTTTACCCTGGGCAAGTTACACAAATTGCTACTAGCCCCCAAAGTAAGCAAATTATATGCTTGTGTTATGGGTGTTAGTCAACGATACTAACACATAGAAATACTTAAATAGATACCAGAATAAATTTAATAAACACCGAGACCCGGAAATGCAGACATCTAAATGTTCATAACACAGATGCCTGTTATGTCCCGTCGGGAATCGAACCCGAGCCTCGCGATTGATCGGTGTGGTTAAGCGTGTACTTTGGGATCAGATTTAATTTGTGTGACTTGACTAAGACAATTTGTTTATTTACTTAATATAAT
This sequence comes from Calephelis nemesis, assembly GCA_002245505.1. NCBI lineage: Eukaryota > Metazoa > Arthropoda > Insecta > Lepidoptera > Riodinidae > Calephelis > Calephelis nemesis. The sequence goes on along the minus strand of NJDD01000103.1, from coordinate 369,182 downwards.
AATGAACAGAGATGAATAAAACAGTTGTTCAAATTAAACTAACTACTCGTACATACACACATTATTTAAGCCAAATTTCGTTCAGGGTAGGCAGAGAGTACTATGTGCCAACCGCCACGATCCAGACATTCTTAAATTCTTCAGAGACTCCTGACACCAACCTTGGAAAAAAATCGAGCGATTTGATTGTTTTTTATTGTCTTAGGTATAACTAAGTACATGCTATTCGCATTATTATTTTATATCACTTTTCGCTGTTGCTTTATAATTCAAGAACGGGCTCATCATCCAACCCAAATGTCTAGACTTTCTTCAGACTATTTAGTAAATGGTTTATGTGAGTTTTGCATAAAATCGTTCGAGCGATTCTTCATTTATCACATTTTTTGTGAAAAATGAAATAAATAAATGGCGGATTGTTTTGTTTATGGTGACTGTACTGTTATATTGAAACTTTTTCATTTGTTTTTTTCTTTTTTTGTGTTATGTCGTACATGCGTTGTTATACGTAGCGAAGCACGTACCGGACCGCTAGTACTAGTATATTCTCCATCTAGCATCTCATTTATGTATTCGAATTTGTAGACGAACTACCTTTCAGTAAAATAGACTCGCCCATCAAACGACAGCGGGAGTCTTATTACCACTATTTAAAGCATTGAAATACTTCTAGCACATATCGTTTGCTGGAATACTTTATGTTTTCTGACAAAAATATATCAATTGCTATTGTTAAAGCAAATGTTATAATACCATAAATTTCTTTCACATTCTTTTTTAATACATTTGAACTCGTGCGGTGTTTAATACCCGTATTAAATTTCTCTTAGTTTTTATTTTCACAATCTGTTCATAAATTATTATAGGTGTGGTTTTTGAAAAAGCTAACTCTGGCTTATATTATGATGGAAATATTATTTATTGTTTATATAATATTCAAACTCAATCTAAGTAACCATAAAATGAATTATTAAATTTTTTTACTAGGTCGCCCGGATTGGTACCAGCGCCTTAACTATTCCTGCTGCCATAACGTCAATGCTTGCCGTTTATGTGTTCCGGATCGGGTAGGGTAGATGTTAAACTTACTTTTGTTCGAGGTCTAGCATCTCTGCCTCAGGCTGGCAACGCACCATTACCACCTATGGCGTCTTTGGGCGGCGTGAATTTCTTACTATCAGGAAATCCGTCTACTTGTTTGCCTTTCATTATAATAAAAAAAAATCAAAGTAGGTCATACATTTTCAATAAAAGGAACAAGTTTTATTCCTACTAAGAATTTTGTGATAAAAATAAATGTTAAAGAAAATGTATAATTAATTCAATAAATTTGCTCAAACAAATTAGTTTATTCTTTATTCATTTGTTCAAGTTAATATTCTGATTTGAATTTAATTCATTTATGTCTTTAATTCAAATATAAAAGAATTATTTTTTATGTAAATTAATAGAGATAATATAGGAAGCAAGTTGTAAAATAACTTTAATTTGACTAATTAGCCTAAAATATACGTCTTGTAAATTTAGTCAAGTCAATGTTATGATTTCAATTTAATTCAATTCATATAATATACAGAATTTTGTTTTATAGATTAAGTGATTAAGGCACGTACAAAGTATGTATATATTTACACATTAAAATGAATTATTACATTTTTAATCAATATAAATCGACATTTTGTAAGCCAGAATAGACTTAACATCTGTACTTTCCACTTGTAACTTGGACAATTATTACATTACATAAAATACGTTAGGTATTTAATTGTGATTGAATATAAATATAACTAGACAAGTTACACAAAGTGAACCTAACCCCAAAGTAAGCAAATAAAAAAATAGAGACTCCATTCTATGAAAATTGACATTCTGACGTTTTTTAATGATAGTGGAAGGCAAACAAGCAGACGGATTTCCTGATGGTAAGAAATTCACGCCACCTAGAGACACCAAAGTTGGTCATGGTGCGTTGCCAACCTGAGGCCGGGATGTTAGACCTCGAGCAAAAGTAAGTTTATCGGCTACCTAACCGAACCGGAACACGTCAACGACAAGCATTGGACGTTGTAGTGGCAGGAATAGGTAAGGAGGTGGTAGCAATTCCAGCGAATCGTTGGGAAACTCTACCACCTAGTAGGTTATCACGGTGCTAGTGACGGTAAGCCTATGCTCGCCTTTTACTATCTGCCTGACAGGAAGGCAGATGGTCTATTCTGCAAAGGAGTCCGGACCAACACGGGGACGTAGAGAAAAACTAGCAAATAACATATCCTACTCTACCTCTCTATTCATAGGCATAATGTGACATGTGACATGTGCCTGTTATTACAGAAAATAAAAAAAACTAAACTTTCTTGAAATGCTTCGCTAGTGTGTGAACTGTTACTATATATCCAGCTAAGTCAATAGCAATCAGTTCATTAGTCCAATCACACTCCTCGTTATCAGATCGATTCCAATTACAGCCTTCAATGGACTCGTAAAACCTATTCTGTATTCGTATCACATAATGCCTTTTGTACGTATTAGATTTCAAACTGACGTTTGTTTTCGTAAAAATATAATCATTAACACAATATTCATTAAAAATCGTATAAAAGAAGTTACAAGACTTGCCTACTCATATCTTAATATCTTTACTAATATTAAAAAGAGGAAAGGTTTGATTTTTTGTTTGTTTGAAATGAATATTCACCAAAACTGCTGGACCGATTTCAAAAATTCTTTCACCTTTAGAATGATACATTATCCCTGAGTGACATAGGCTTTTTTTCATGAAAATCGGTGCAATAGCGAAGCTGCGTGAAAAAATGTAACTATAGTTTTTTTCTATATGGCATGAACATCATTATCAGCAAACTATTTTTATGAATTTGTCTCCTTCACCCAAAGGTGGTACTACAGAAATCGCTCTGGAGCGATAAGACCGCCTTTATACACCTAAGTTAAATATTATAAGTGAGTGTGTACTATTTTAAATTTTGGTTCATAATAAAGTGTACTCATTCCTTATTCAGTTATTCATTCATTTATTCATTGTGTGATTAGTACACGTGAAATCAATCAAAATTTATCCTAAGTGTTTTATTATGTTTATTTTATTCTCTATAAGTTTAGAATTAAAAAATTATAAATCAACACAAATCGTGTCTCTAGCCCACGGTTGTATCTTACCATAAAAATACCATACCTAGTGCTCGTTCCAAAGTAAAAAAAGTAAGTATCTTTACGCCCATATCCCCGAAAAGGTAGGCAGAGGCACAACCAGAGCACCAACGATTAGCCAAAGATACTAAGTCCCATAATGTGATAGGTGACAAGCCTATCGCCAACCGAGCACACATCCAATCCCGAGCAACATTTTTTTTTAAATTGGAAAAACCAAATTTTTCTTTTTGTTGCCCGATCCGGGATTCGAACCCGGGACCTCATGCAGTCAAGTCCAACACCTGAACCGCTAGACCACAGAGGTGATTCGTTCCAAAGTACCAAAAAAAATGGTACTTAAATAAACTAATACCTGTTTTAATATATTTATAGTCTTTGCATATTACAAAAGCATCGATAGCTTTGTATATACCTATGGGTATGGTATGGGTATGGGACCTATGGGCTTTGATTAGAACCAAATAAAGTTATTTTAAGCCCTGACGGAAAAAGAGGAGTTTCATAAGTTTGACTTGTACCTACTTGTGTGCTTTCGAACGGTCGGACCGATTTCGATGAGGATTTTTCGTTTGAAATCTGACCAGTTCGAGATTGTTCTTGGCTACATGATGAGAAAACGTATATTATGTAGGGGGTTGGTATTTTTATTTATTTTTGGTGTCATTTCTAAATAGAAATTGAAGTCTTATTTGATATTAAATATATGTGAATTGCATACATGTGACCGTATTTAAACTAATGTGTTTCACTAATCACCAGCAGCATATAACTGTGAACTACTTTCGTCACCATCAAGATGCAAATTAGGGGGATCCTTGTCATAAAGCTTATGCATACTAATATTTATCTCGATCGCTAAATACGTATGATCTATAAAATGTATAAGAAGAGGTAGTTGTTAAAAAGTGTGAAATAATTAAAGCCATACTAGCAGGGCCTGAAAAAGATGTGAGATAGAGTTATATACATTGAAACCTTTAAACATTCACACGTCATGTTTTTTGATAACACTAATGAAAAAATGTATATAATTTTATACACTAAAAATACGATGATATCATTGATTAACTGGCCTCTCCAGCGAATTTTGTTCGTTTGGTCTCTGGTCTTGGCCTGAAAATATGTATGTATCTATGTTACCTACATATCAATTCAATTATTACATTTCAAATTTTGAAAAATTTAAACACTGTTTTATTTATTGTTGGTACATCTTTGATTTCTAAACTACAAAACTTACTATGAAATTTACGTGACAATCTGTAAAGCACATTGGTACCCACTGCAAAGCAAAAACTAATAAATTAACTTGTGTGCCTAAATATAAGTATAGTTATAGGTAAACTGATGAAAATTAACACCCAATTGGCGATGCAGGATACTAAAAACGACTAGAGTTGGACTTGATTTCTTGAGGTCCCGAATTCGATTCCCGATCGGATAACAAAAATAAAAAAAAGGTTTTTTCCAATGTTTTTATAATAAAAAAAGTTGCTCGGCATTGGATATGTGCCCGGTTGGCGATAGGCTTGCCACATACCACACTGTGGGAATGTGTCTTTGGCTAGTCATGGGTGCCCTGATTGTGCCTCTGCCTACTACTTCGGACATGGGCGTGAAGATACTTGTTTCATATCATTCTCATGTCAACTTTTTCAATTTTTACAAAATTGTATATGCATATTCAATAGATCAAAGAGTCGGCTACTATGTGTTTTTCATACCCTTAAGACTAGGTATGTATTAAGTAAACACTTCTAAGTATGGAACATTTTATAGCAAATTACGAATTCATAGCGTCAATTAAAGATATTACTAAACAAGATCAAGCATTAAGCACAGTAAACCCTTTGACCAAAGAGAATTAAACGCTTCCTCCGACAGCGCAGAGAGGAGCATTAAGGGCCTTAAGGCTCAGTCCCTTTTAGTTCCCTCGGTATTACCAAAAACAAAGAGCTGTAGACGGGTCGGGTGTAGGTTGGGGGAGGGTATTACGGCTGTAACAGTTTTACGATCGGATACACGTTCTGCTCATGCGCAGTGCAGCCGGATCACGTCTAGAATTTGCATTAGATTATCGACATGTTCACCCGGTCCGGTATTTCACTGGACATTACACACTAGACAAATAACCGGAAGTAACGCATTCTAGAGGGAACAAATGATAGTGAAGCGGTAAATTTTAATCGTAGCTTCTAAGTCTGCGTGGTCTAGTTATCCGGCATCGGACTTGATTTTTTAAGGTCTCGGATTCGAGTCCTGGGTCGGACAGTAAAAAAAAAAGTATACTTTCAATTTTCTAATGAAAATAGCGTTAGCCGGTATTGGATATAAGCTCGGTTGACGATAGGTTCGCTACCTATCACGTTGTGGGACTTAGTGTCTTTGGCTAGTCGTGGGTGCCCTGGTTGTGCCTCTGTCTACTACTACTTCGGACATGGGCGTGAAGATACTTTTTTTATTTATTTTATTTAACTTTGCTTAGACGTTAAATAAAAAAATGCAATAATCAAGCTTATCTCTGATAAGTTGCATCTGATCTAAACTAGGATGAAAAAAAAAATTCTATAATAGAAATATTTTTTCGAAAGAAAGTTTCTATATATTCTATATAACCCTAACCCATTCCAAATATTTCTTTTAATATTTTTAAAACACACACAACTTTTGGAAACAATATTTGTAGATATGTATATAGTGTTGATATAAGCATGTAAATATTTAAAAAGTGCAAATATATTTTCATAGTAAAGGTACGACGCTGGTTATGATTCTCGTAAAAACGTAGCTATAAACTCCTAAGGATTTCCCCCGAGGACTCTTCTAACTTCTTTAGCAAAGACACTTTTACATAAACTTTCTCTCTTGTCAGTAAAAACTTGTGATATTTAAAGCAATGCAAAAATCTACTTTTTAAATAGAAAATATTATAAAAGTGTTATAAGTGCATTTTAATTTCTAGAATTAAAGGTGTTTTTACCCACTCCCCCCTCCCTTTTTTGCTTATGTTAAGTGGCAGAGTTTTGTGGATTTTATAACAAAATATTAGTTTCACAATTTTTCAAAGGAAGAAATAATTTCACTTCAGGATTTGAACCCATGGTCTTTTTCTAGCTGACGGATTACCTCAATTTATTACTCGTCCTAAACCAACTTGAATAAGATTTGAACAATATCTGTCTTTGGTTTAAAAACTGACAAACATATTTTATTTTCAATTTTAAAACGTTTTTCCAGGCCCGGGAAAAATGCAATACCTTAAATAACAATTATATATCACTAGCTGCCCGATCCAGCTTCGCACGGGTGGACTAGCTCCTATGTTATTGTACATATAAATCTTCGTCTTTAATAACTATCTTTAAAAGAAAACCGCATCAAAATCCGTTTCGTAGTTTTAAAGATTTAAGCAATCATAGAGAAATACAAAGAGGTGACTAAAACGAAGACGCTTCTCGTTTTATGCTATGTAATGATACCAAATTTCCATATTTTCTTGTAACACATAATAAAAATGTTAAAAGGTATTTTAAATACTCAAAATAGTCACACAAAGATTTTATGTAAATGATTTATAGGGTGGTGAGTGGGCTAATTGGACGAAATCATTTGACGCCAACCCATAAACGAATAATGGTAAAATACAAATGGTATGGCAATGATTGTTTTACATTATCTACTGTGAATGTTAAGAAGTAAGTACGTTTTAGTAAAATTATTGTTTTAAATAATGGGTATATAAGAATGCACTTTCACTGACTTACTTACTATTTTTTTTTCTTTACAAAATTAGCTAAAATGGTTTCACCTACCTCCCAACTAAGAATTGCGAGCTAAAATGTACAAGCTTAGACGATTTTGCGTCTTTAGCTTTGTTTACTTATCACTTTATTCACTAAACTAATGAAAGAAGAATGTCGATTACGCCTTCTATACTTGAGTTACATTTGTTAGTACCCAAAATAAAAAAAATCAATCAAGCACTTGAATAATAATAAATAAAGAAATAATAGAAAACTTTAATGCTACGTTAATGCTAGTCTTTAACGATTATGTATTAATATAAATTGTATGTATTTTTCATTATCAATTTATTGCTATATAGAGCAAACTTAACATATCCATCCGTTTTACGAACCAAAAACTCTCATTACCAAATACCTAATTTGGAAAATGAGGGACCTGAAGTAAATCGTAATGACCTGAAGTACCTGAAGTACCTGTAGTACCTATAGTACCGTAATACCTGAAGTAATCGTAATCGTAAATAAGTACATATCTTAATCTAACCTCATAAATAAGACAATGAAAAAACAATTGTCGTACTTAAACAGTTCAAAACCAACAACAGTACATTAATATATCATTTGAAACTAACTATTTAATTAAGTATGACAATATTTCATGATTTAAAAGTTAGTCATGACATTCACCAGACGCGTTTCAATTGCGATAACAGTTACAAGTGGGTGGGAAGCGTTCTGTCATGCAACCAATCATATTAAAATAAACTACTAACACAATCTGTGAAGATAAATAAATTTCGGCCATTGATTCACGCAAATCATCCAAAAAAACCTTTGTAATTTATTTATTAACTAGCGGCCGGCCCCGGCTTTGCTCTGTTATAAAATATACATGAAATCCTTCCTCTTCAATCACTTCATCTTTTGAAAAAAAAAACTGCATCAAAATCCATTGCGTAATTGAAGATTTAAGCAAACATAGAGACAAAGGGACAGAGGAAATATCTTTGTATTATTATATACTAGCTGACCCAGCAAACTTCGTATCGCTTGAAATTAATGCTTCGATAGTAGCGCAGTCTGCCGGATCAAGTGTGAAACATTCCAAAATCAACAATTACTTATTATATAAAAAGTAATTAAAAACATTGTCCATTGGACCAAATTGTAAATCTAAACCATTCTCAAATCCCCTTGAACACACAATAAAAGTTTCATCAAAGCCGCTTCAGTCGTCAGTTCAGTGGCAAACACACGAACACAAGAATTTATATATTATAAAGATATAGTGATAATACGTTGTCTATAAGCAATTTTTTTTTAATTGATAATTCTTCTTGGTAATATATGAATATGTGTATTTATCAATTCAATTATATACAATATAGCTAAATCGGTTTGGTCATGTGGAAAGGGTGACAGATGAAATATTGACAATGCGAATGTGGATGGATGCAGGTACCTTGGGAGACCATTTCACAATCAAATCGCTCGGTTTTTATCCGAGGGTGGTTTCAAGAGTCTCCGAATCTGGCGTATTAGTATGTGTATATAGAGAAAGTTAGACAAGCATGGGTCGTGGCATTCGGCATTCAATTTTCTCTGCCTACCCCATACCGGACTTGGCGTGAAAAATGTTTGTTTGTATGTAAAATGTAAAACAGATTAACCCTGACGTGGGTATGATAGTAACACTTCTATCTCCTATGGATATAAGTATTAAAAATTGTACTGTTCTTGCTATTATTTAATAATCAAAATAATATTTTAGTAAAGTTATAGTAGGAAATAATTGACACAGTTACTTATAACTATAATTTTAGTTATTTATATTTTAAGAATGTTTATTCTATGGTGCGGTATTTCAAATTTTTTATTGATTCGAAGACATCATTCATAATCTATCTAAACAATAATCTTCGTTTTATATTCTTAACAATAATCGGAGCTAAAATCACTTTATTTTCTGTTATTCAAATTCTAGCTTTATCTCTCTTTAAAAATTTTCGTATTTTTTTTTATTTCTTAATTAAAATGCAAAAATCTGTAAAGTGAAAAATACTAATCCTTCAATTTCGATGTTGTCAAAAATTAGGTGTTTCTTCGTTTGAAATTATTTTTTTGAAATTATTTTTTATCTAAATTACAACAAAAAACTAATCGTAAAAAATATTTGTAGGTTCTATAAGAATAATGTTAAAATTCTACAAATTTGACAACATCTCACACACTAGAAAGCTGTACAGAGGCAAAAAAAAAACAATTTGGCAACTTAAATCAAATAGAGTTTTTTGTTTCGATTTTTAATAGCTACCTATTAAGATATTAAATTGATATCAAGTTTTTCATACATTGCGAAAAAAGTGCATTTTGTTTTAAATTCTGTTTACATAATATGTTTATAATTAAAGTTTCAGGTTGACCGGTGGAAAGTTTTGTAAAGTCTCATTCGAATACTTTTACTGTATACAAATAAAATAAATAATATTTCAAAGAAGGCATAACTTCAAGTTTTGTATGTTTTATAAATATAGCAAGAAAAAAAAGTGCATGAAACAGATTTGGCTTTAGAGAAAATTTTGACTGATTAGAATATTTTAAGCAACACACAGAGTTTATTGGTTCAAGAGCAAATTTTGAGTTGACAGTGGTCAATGTCTTTTATCTAAAACTCGCCTTCCCGTACATATAATCTAAACTCATGTAAATAGAATTCCTGAGCCCATTCTGAATGGGACTCTTCCCTACGCTGCTTTTTATTTTTATTTTCAACCTCATGTCTTATTCATTAAAAACTGTCTGCAGTACCTACTATCTCTGTATGTCAGTTTCAAAGAAAAAAGGAAATCATTCGATTATTGTGACTAGGATTTTTTTGAGTAGTCCTATGTTACAACTTGCAATGATTACTTATTACCGAAAATCTTTTTTTGTTGTTTTATTACACTTTCAATTATTGTTTACACAGTCGAAAGTCAATCTATATGTGAAATTTTGAGTGTTATGTTAACTATTGAAATTTACATACCTTTATCATAACCTTTTACACTGTATATTCATTGTATATTACAGTGTATATTCTTCATTTTTTAAACCACTACTCTATACTGATTTTGGAAGAAATCTTAAAGACAAGCTATCCAAATACAATTTTCCAAAATTATTTTTGTTCTAACTGTTTCTTGTAGGTACACCAAACAAATTCATAAGTAAAGTTAATACCTAATTTTATTTCTAATTGTCTGACTTAATTTCCGATGGACAGCAAAATAATAAATACTTCTATCAATATATCATAATTATATCAATTTATATTGTTGAAAGCTATAACAAAAAGTACACGAAGGCAACTCCTGAGATTGTGTTAAATTTGTCTACTATTAAGTAGTAACAAATGCAATTGATTGGAAAACTATTTCAAAACCGCTCTAGTTATTAACAATATCATAATAATATAAAGTATATAATTTAATGACAGCAGTAAAGCAGTATGGCTATTGGTATTCGGTATCCGTAAATAAATACAGTATGCTTACAAACCCTGTCCCAACCCAATAAGCGCCTTATGATAAAAAAAGCATAATGCACTATTATAAAAAAATTAAATATGTTGTAAAAAAAGTTACCAAATGTTACCAAAATTAATGAAAATAAAACTTTATTCATGAAATTAAAGTTTCTATTTATTTTAAAGTGTAAAGTTTTAGATATAATTTAAACTTAGTAGAATTGCAAGAAACCGACTTCAATTATACTATAAAAATAAAAAATAAATTTACAAATAAAATAACAAAAATAGTATTTTCCTCGACTTCCCTAATCATATCATCTGATCTAGACTTAGTGATAATGCGACCATCTCGGAAGAACACTCTTAAAAAAAAATTTAATCGGTTCTCAAATCGAATAACGCGCATAAAAAAGAAAAGACTAGTAGAAAAGTATATGACTCAAACATATCTATAACTTCCTTCTTTTTGAAAGTCGGTTCAAATTTACTCTAAAATATGCTAAATTTTCAAAATGTATCAACACTACTTATTTGTCTAACCCGATATGACACCGATATTAAACATGAGATCGTCTGTTACATTATTTCATACAAAAACACCGAAAACATTAAATATATAGTTACCAAACCCAACCTCACGAAGTGTAAAACCAGCAGCAATTTGAACCGTTTTTTATCTTAATTTTTTTTTTTGATATTGAAAGGCAAACAAGCAGACGGATTTCCCGATGATAAGAAAATCACGCCGACTAGAAACATGACAGGTATTGGTGCATTGCCAACCTAAGGCAACCTAAGGATGTTAGGCCTCGAGCAAAAGTAAGTTTACCGGCTACCTTACCCTCCAAACCGCAACACGATACGACGTCTCGGCAGAAGGAATAGGTAAAGTGGTGTTACCAATCCGGGTGAATCGCTGCCGAACTCTACTACCTAGTCAGATGTCACGGTGTTAGTGACGGTAAGCCTATGCTTGCCTTTTACGAGCTGCCTGACAGAAAGGCAGATGGTCTATTCTGAAAAGAAGCCCGGACCAACACGGGGTACTTTAAAAATTATATTATATCAAGAAAAAGTTTTTGTTCAGTATACCTAAACCTCTTTATATGGCTACTTTAAATACATAACACCATCATAGATGAAAGAGGGGTTTATGAACACACTGTATATTATTATAATGAAACGTTCTATATTATCTGTAACTGCTGAATTTACTTACTAAGAAACATTAATAACTTTATCGTAAATGGTTATTTCCACTTTGCACGTTTGATAAAGTCACTTGACAATCATAAAAATAAATAAATAAATAGTAAAATATGTACTTAATAAAACTTTAACTTACTAGAGCTTATTTGTAACATTTCTGATACAAATAGTTTATAGATAGCTGCATAACATATTTTTTTGATTTGTAGATATTATCAACTCAAATAATGAAAGTAGAAGAATGAATATGTTACGAAACGAAAGAATATTCATATTTTTCCTTAAAGATACTTCAGTTATAAAGTAGAAAAAGAGTAACAAGCATCCACTTGTTATCACAAACTTTTGCATTTTTAACAGTAGTAGTCCTCCCAATCAGTCTTGTCAGTTCTCTCTTATATAAAGCGAAAGTGTCCTTACCTAAGCTCATCTAGTGAGATTAGGCGACATCAAGAAAACACAAGATTGGTGTTTCATTTCTTCAAGAATACTTGTGCAATGAAATTGCACAAAATACTAATAAAATTGATTAGCTTTTTTTTTCTTACTAATTCTCAATCAAAATTCTGTAATCATAAAAAAATTACGTCCATATTTTCTTCCGATCCCGAGAAAGCGATGCGTAAAACGCGTAGTTACTAGTAAAAACGCGTAACTGAAAATAGTAATAAATTTAACCTATAAACAAACTACGTTCAAAACATTTAGCGAACTGATCAAGCTGTACTTGATACGTTTGTTACAAATAAGTTTTAGTAATTGTTTCATTTAACAATAATTTAGGAGACAGGCTTGACATAAATTCTGATGGGACCGCAACTTTGTAACCCAGTTTCATATTATCATATTAAACATGAGAAGTGGAGATTAGTTCTGTCAAGTTGTTCAGCTCCGCAGGTTCATATAAAGTTTGCATTTTATTGCAATTTTATTTTATATTAATCCAAAATATAAGAACAAAACCATAAGTACCCACCCATACTATAATTTAACGCAATAAAACTGTGAAACTCGAACTTCCATTTGTGATGTCGATTAATACCCGGTTCCTATATTCAAGAAGCGAGTCGTTTTGCTTACCAATGGTAGTTTTTTGTACGAATAGTAAAAATATAACTACGGTCGTGCGAGATCTGAGCAATATTTTTGTGTTATAAGCAACGCTTCGTCAATTTAGGCAAACTACCAATGGTTATACTAACTGATTACGGTTCGTTGAATATAGATACCGAGCTTAAGTCGTCAAATTTGATTTAGTTAGTATGTGGTAAGAGGCAAGAGATGGTTCTCAGAAGTATGCTCTTTTAAATAAAAAAGAATTCTTAAAATTGGTGCAGAACTGACCATGAAATCTATTAATATAATATACACCTACAAAATATATCAGTGGAACATAATATAAATTCTTTCTTTTTTCAAATTTGGTTAAAAATTAAGTAACATACACCGACAGAAGCTTATAAATATTTTTAGTATTATCGGTCTATACATAATTCAAAAATAAGAAATAAATACTTTCGTTTTAATTATAAATTCAAGTTGATTTGAAAACTTAAAATTTGAATATGATTGGTATTAATAAGCTGAGTTGAAACAACAGAAGCTCTCGCAAAGACGACAGCGACCCCTGTGTAATGTACTAATTGTATATATTTTTAAAGTCATTGTTAATAATTATTACTTATTCAGGACGAATTAAATATTTCATAAAAAAATAATGATTCATAGAATAAATTACCTGATTTAGGTATTGCAGATTTCTTGCTTTTGACTTACGAAGTCTTAATTAATCACTGGAATATATCATATTGTCAGACTTAAATTTTTAAATTAATACATTTTTTGTTACAGATTACAGCTCACTCGCAAAACAATTAGAAAAAAAATCAGCACACACTTAACACACACTTCATTTTAATTTAACAAAACACAAGAATATTTATGTAAGTCATAATGCTAACAAAGATAAAGACGGAATAATTCGCAGCTAACAATTCATGGTTTTATATTAAAACTTATTTTATTTTATGTAGAAGTTGACTCATTTTTATTTATTGCATTCAATAATATTATTTGATTACTATATTTGTTTGTAACACAAAAATAATAACTGAATAAACACGTATGTTGAAGAACAAATAAAAAATACTGGCTGGTATTTATTAAAAGTCTTGAATGTTCTCTATGAAACATATGTTTTTGTTTTTAATAATTTATGCTTTATGGAACAGGCTTAGACCATACTGCCATATTTTTAGTATTTATAAATTATTTTTGTGTTTATTCAATTACATATATTCACAACCTGAAGTTTTTAAAACGTACTTTTAAGTCAAGAATGTAATGTCAGAGTTTTGAGTAAAGCGGCGGCCTTTACTCAGGGTCATTTAGTAAGATTTGGCGGCAACGCGGAAATTCACAATACACTAATTTCGTCACAAATATTTCACTTGTGCACTGTCACTGGACAAAATTGTACAAAATGCCACCAAAACAGACTAATTTCACTCAATATCAACACGAAATTCAATAATTATGAAAAAACTTCGGCCATCTTTCCCTCGATGGCGCCAAAACTCGAAACATAATATGTTTAAAACAAATTTCAGTACCTACAGTTGTAAGCGTAATTTATAAAAAATCACTAACACAAACGTACTACTAGTGTTACTTTCGCGAAAGTAAAAATTTGACTGCCACGTTTCACATTTTAAGGAACAAAACGCATTTATTGAAAGTGTACTTGATTTACATAAATATAAAAGAATGCTTCATTCATAAATTACTCAATCGGTACTTGGGTTTCTAAGATTTATTTTCTTCACAATATTTGCATAAAAGAGACATTTACATGTTTTATGTAAATAGTTTGTTACAAAAGTATATTTTTTTTAATTTATGCAATTTTGAACATTTTACTATATTTAACTACTCTTTTGTTTAAGCTTTAATACCTAATAAGGTGCATCTTACGAATTATTAATGTATTTTATATAAGTAATAACATTGACACTCAAAGATATCAATTAAGATTTAATCCATCATTTAGTCACAATTTTGTTGAGAAAATGTCGTCTTACCGCCGCACTCAGAGATGCCAATTATGTTTTAATTAGTAGTTAAATCGAAATTTTTAACACAAAATTTTGATTTAATGACATTACATTTTAATTGACTAACCTGAGTGCGGCCATAAGTCGTTAATTTAGTAAAATGTTTGACATGATAAAAAATGATTTTGCCGACGGTTTCGCCTCTGATCTAAAATATTTGACAACTACAAAGAAGGCAACTTAAACAAATATAAAAAAAATATCATTAGTTATATTGCTAGCTTAGCTTATGTGTTTAGAATCCTTGCTAATTTTCATTCAATTTGACTTAGAAAAATTGCAGTAGCTTATGTTTGATCTTGCGTTACTAACTATATGCATATCGAATTTCATTAAAATCAATAAAGCGGTTTAGTCATGAAAGGCATAACAGACAAACTTTTTTATTTAAAATATTAAGTAGGCATGAAGTACATTTATAGTTGTAGCCGTAGTCGTTATCGTAGTTAAAGTCATATTGTCAATTTCTGTAAGCGAAACTATTCGTTTTATGCCCGGTTCCTATAATCAACAAAACGTAATCCGAAAGTTTAACTATTCGTAGTTCGCCCGAAAAGTAACGAAGTGTTATTCATGTTTTATAAAAATGTTTAGAGTTTACTACCGAAAACGAGCAACCGTAGTTAGATATTTTACTATTGATACAAACAACTACCATCCGTAATCAAAACGACTCGTTTCTTGAATATAGGAACCGGGCATCAGTAATAATAAATTTCTATAAGTAAAACAATTCAGCAATTTCAGAGCATTGTGGGAGCAAACTGGCCAAATAGACATTTACATGCCATTTTTTTATTTTTTAAAATACCTGTGAACATATTATCTGTTTCAAAAATGGTTAATTTTTACGTTTTTAAACTTAAACTTTCACTATTATGTATCATTTTATGAGCATTAAGTCAAAAGTTTTTAACATTGAACATTAATTTTAATTTTATTGTACTGGACTCATGAAACTATACTCATTTGAAACTACGTTCAAAGTCATGCTTTAATATAGGGACAAAATTGTCCAGGAAGAATGTCTTTGTTATGTAAATAAAGAGAAACTCCCCGACAAATTCCAAAACGGGATTCACTAGCCGGAGTAATAATGTACACATCTTATGTGTATTACTGACTGATCCCATCGTAACCTACGGACAAATATTCGTTACAAATAGATGTTAAAGAATAGGGTTGCCATATCTCAGATTTTGTCTCCAGATTTAAGATCTTTGAACCTTATAGGTGTAATTGGATAGGTATCTGCTTTAGAGATTACAAGGTGAGAAATTCTAAATACTTTGCAATCAACTTTAAACTTCAGCTTTGCTGTAAAAACCTTGGTTCTGGGCTTTGATACTGTCTTAAAATTTATCGCATTTGTGGTCTAGCGGTTCGGAGTCGGACTTAACTTCTTGAAGTCTCGGATTCAATACCCGGGTCGGGCACCAAAAAAAATGAAAATGTATATTTTTAATTTTCTAATAAAATTGATGACGTTTTTTTAAATATGCTACCTCCAGCGAAAGGGCATGCTCCGCTAGTTCGGTCATGGGGAAAGAATGTCAGATGAAAGAGTGACAAAGCAGATATACAAAGCCAATGTGGATAGATAGATAGATAGAGGTACCCGGGTAAACCCAGGTTGACATTCCACGATCAGATCACTCGAATATTATCCGAGGTGTCAAGAGTCTCCTAAACCGGCGTGTTTGAATGAAAAGGGTAATGAATTTGAAGGAAGCCGAACGTGTGTTAGGATCGTGAGGTCTGGAATTCGATACTCTCTGCCTACAGCGTAAGGGGCGTGAAATATGTAGGTATGTACGTATGCTACCTCCAGTGACCAAACGAAATACGATGAAATAGCAAATACAAAACACATCATTTCATAGATATTTGATGTACACGTTACCCAGTGATCAACACTAAAAAAATTGCTGGTAACCCTAAGACAATCCGAATCAATTTAATACTGTACGTATATGTTTTGTATACGCTATACTCATGTTGTTTTATCTTACCAGCACACTTCAAATTTTGATTAAATTTATAACGGGTTTTGTAGCTAAAATAAGCATTAGTTTAAAAGTCAAGAAGGCAGGTTTCTACAACATTTTGTATTTTATTTAGTTTGTTAGTATAAGTAAAACTAGTTTGTATAGGAAAATCAAAATCTTGCTTTTCATGTGATTTTAAACTTAAACATCGCGTATTATTATAAAATATATCTTGAGTATCCCGTATAAATTATTAAAACTGCTAATGTTGTTTTTACTTGTTTCCTCGCTGTTGAAAGGGATAAAATGTACCCTATGTCCTTTTCCTGGTTCTTGGCTACCTCCCGTTAGTTTTAAGCAGAATGTATATGTTATGTATACGTTCTTGAATCATAAATAGTTTAAATAACACGATTTTATATATAGTTAAAAATTATAGTAAGTTTTAGTTTCGCTGTGTCTATCACAATTATTATCCTGCCAGTGTTATGTTAGAACTCTCCATTTTAGTGATAGTTTAATTAAATATAGTTGTTGTTTGTGTTCAGCCCATTCCTCAATTGCAAGTGTAGGTAATTCATCTAAGTACCTAGATAAAATTGGTACTTCTCTTGACTTCCCAGAATCCTATCACCAGATCCTCGCTTTGGAATACGATAACAAACATCGTTTCACAAATGACAATGAAAATCGATATCATATCGATACCATAAAAAATTGGCGAACTTTTTATCAGTCTTTAAACATTATAAAAAACACCTAAATAAAGATATTCATCACACCTGATACTGACAGAAATTAAAGCCATGTCTGGTTGAATATTCCGAAATAGAAAGCGTAGGTAAACCCCTCAAACTCCCTAAACCTTAAATTACAATCCTGACGTGTTAATTGATTCGCAGGCCAAGAGTTAGCGTGATTTAGGTGGCGTGACGAAATCAAGATAAGAAAACTTTGAATTGAATTGAATTTAGTATATAGGTAGGTACTACACATGTATATTACCAACTAATTATCACACAATTCCAAAAAAGAAGAGGTCTTTTGTATGTTTTATTGTATTTATTATTACTCTGGTTATAATAAATGTTTTTTATGATAATTCACGCCGCTTAGAGACACCAAAGATGATAATGGTGCGTTGCCAACCAGAGGCCGGGATGTTAGGCCTCGAGCAAAAGAAAGTTTACCAGCTATCTTACCCTCAAAACCGAAACACGTCATGACATTATGGCGGCAGGAATAGGTAAGGCGCTGGTACCAAGCAATAAGTAACTAGTACATGTATTCCTATGTTAATACTCGTAATCCTACGTCTAAAGTTAGACTCTTGTCTGGTTTTAGATTATTCAATCATCAGCGTCTCTTTAATTTTCATCCCCTATGGGGTCTAGTGGTTCCGTATTGGATTCGATTCCAGAGCAGAAAGACATGTTTTTTTTAAATTTTCTAATAATAGCTTAGGATATTGGAATTGGATAAGTGACCGGTTGGCGATAAGTTTGCTACCTATCCCACTGCAGTAATAAGTATTTCTTTCAGCTAATCGTGTCTTCGGTCTGCCTATCTCTTTGGAGATACAAGCGTGATGATACTTTTTGTGTTTTTTAGTAATACAAAAAGTTTAATTATCTAACTTGCATTTCAAACACATTATAGACTATTATGTAATCCTATTCTAGTGACTATTAAGTAATCCTGAACTAGGTTATATAGCAACTATTTGAAATAATGATATTTATCTTACAATGTAACAATTGAAGTAAGTATCTTCATGCCCACATCCCCGAAGAGGTAGGCAGAGGTACAACCAAGGCACCCACGACTAGCCGAAGACACTATGTCCCACAATGTGATAGGTGGCAAGCCTATCGCCAACCGGGCACATTTCCAATCCCGACCAACATTTTGTAATTAGAAAATTAAAAAAATCCAATTTTCTTTTTGTCGGCCGACCCGGGATTCGAACCCGGGACCTCATGTAACAATTGAACTTACTTATTACTAACTAGGTTTTTAGTTTGCTATGTTGCTATGTGTTTGACTTGACTGCATGAGGTCCCGGGTTTGATCCCCGGGTCTGGCAACAAAAAGAAAATTTGATATTTTCA
>NJDD01000103.1:339850-350318 GCA_002245505.1 Calephelis nemesis | reverse complement strand
GGCGATAGGATTGCCACCTATCACATTGTATAGTATGTAATAACCCCATAGCACTCTATTAATTAATAAATAAATATTCCTGGATAAATGACACAAATTGAATCCAACCCTAAAGTAAGCGAAATATATATTTGTGTTATGGTTGTTAGTCAACGATACTAATACAAAGAAATACTTAAATAGATACATGAATAAATTTAATAAATACTCAGACCTGGAAACGCAAACATCCAAATGTTGTTCAAACAAATGCCTATCCCCGTCAGGAACCGAACCCGAGCGTCGCGGTTAATCGGTGGAGAAGGCATGTAAGCTAACCCCTCTAACGAGGTAGTACAATCGTCAAAACAGCACAGGTTATTGGAGTATTCCAATAATGCATTGTCATATATTAGCAGCCATAGTGTCAATGCTATTGTCATTTTCTGTACTTAAAGACGAAGTAGGCGATGGACTTGTACACGCGGCCCCAAATATTGGACATATAACATTGACGCCAGTAACATCTACGGTGGCTACTGAAAATGGATGGCATTTATCATAATAGTAACAGACTACTTTTTGCTATCTTGTAATTAAATGATTTAAATTCAGTTTCACTTCAAAAACTGATTTTTTTGTTAATATTATATCGTCTAAGTATACAGAGAATAGACGGTTTGACATGTTTCCCTGAGATCTTTTCATCAGATCCTCACTTCGTGGCGTTAGGATTACCACAGTAGTAAGTACACTCTTTCAAACCAAAACATTTTTTTAAAATCTAACGAGAAACTGACTAACAATACAAAGAAAAATAGGATTCGACAGCCTCTTATAGATACCTACATAAATACTCGTATGTATACATATCTTCACGTCAAGTCCATTACGGAGTAGGCATAGAGTATGGAGTGCCAAATCTTACGATCCATGCCAACTGGCTTCCTCTACATTTATTACCCTTACCATACAAACACGCCGATTTCGGAACTCTTTTCACCACCTGTGGATGAAATCCGAGCTATTCAATCAAGGAATGTCAATATCGGTCTCCCCGGATACCTACATAAATCCACATTCGCATTGTAAACCGAACCAACCTATAGTATACATATCACTATTGGTCGCCCATTGGTCGAAATTTGACCATAATAAATTTTAATATCTTGTTGATTAGATTGCCATCTTCATTTCTCAAGACCAACTACTTTGTTACCAAACTTTTTAGTGCGCCATCTGTGATCTTTTATCTGTATCATCAATATATTTGTTTGTGTGTGTCAAATGCATGCTAGTGTGGGTAATGTTTTATTTATTGATTTAATGTACTTTATAAGCATTATTATTGAAAAATATTAGTGTTCTACACTTCTAACTAACTTCACTTCTAACACTTCTAAATTCTAAACTACCTATAAGTGTGCCAAATTTTATGCTCAGAGTCCTGCGTCCGCACAATTTTCGTAAAAAGGGGTGCAAAGTTTTGGTATCACGTATAGTTTAGTATAGTATAGATAACGTCTTCTTTTTGAAAGTCGGTTAACATACTAAGTTTGCATTTTGAAACAAATCTGGTGAAAGTTCCATTTCTGAACAAGTGATACAATTCCGAATCAATGTCTTTGTCCATTTGTTATGTTAAATAAGAAAAGGTTCACAAAATGTTTATGTTGCTCCAAATGTTTAGAACCTACTCATTCAAACTCAATTTTGCATTTTAATACGTTTTCTTTTGTTATTTCATAGTACACCATGGTACCGGACAGCCCCATGGTTGTCAGCTATCATTTGCGATGTAGGAAAGTTGCCGAGTAGATTAAGATTACGTCAGACTAATTAAATTACCGATCTACTATTATTTACTATCAACTTTTAAAAATTAAAAAAAATCAATTGCTTGCGCAATCGGTACCACAGTCTCATCTTTCGCCGTCATAGTGCCAGAGATTGCTATGTATTTTGCTATGTAGATATGTCAAGTTTCAACGAAATTTGGCATGTGAGAAGTGCCAGACTAGAACAGTGAAGTATTGTAGGTATACCTAGAGGTATTTTTATTTTTTCTAAGAACTCGTAGGAGAGCTAATAAACTTTAATTAATTCAAATGCATACATCGCGCCAAATCCCATACAGGTTAGGTTAAGAGTATCGGGTACCAAATCTCAAAATCTTTGCAGATATTTTTGGCTTCTTCCACATTTATTAATCTTTTCATATCCGGTCCAGTCCGTTGTTGGACTCTACTTTTTTTAATTTAGGCTTAATCCTAATAATTGTCGCCTCTGTGGTCTAGCGGTCCGGTATTGGACGTGACTTCTTGAGGTCCCTATTTCGATCACCGGATCGGGCAACATAAAAATAGAAAATGTGCATTTTAAATTTTCTTATAAAAATAACGTTGCCTGGGATTTGATATGCTGGGTTAGGGATAGGCTTGCCAACTATCATATAGTGGGGCTTAGTATCTTTAGCAAGTCGTGGCTGTTCTGCTTGTAGCTTAGCTACCTCTTCGGGGATATGGGCGTAAAGATACTTACTAACTGGTTATTGGCTTACTAAAATCTTCGGCTAGTCGTGGGTGGGACGGTTGTGTCTCTGCCTACCACTTCGGCGATACGGGCGTGTAGATACTTTACTTTAATCCTAATAATTGTTTTGATACTGTTAACATATAGCATATCATATTAACATGTAGGTATAGAACATAAGAAACCTAGACATTTGACCCATTTACCATTCTTTTTTACATGGAGTCAGATATTTGCAATGCTTATTGTACATAGTACATACATTGTATAATTTTTTAAATTAAATACAGAGTAAGTAAATAAAATATTCTTAATAATGTGCATTTTTTGCTCAAAACAGGTTATTAAACTGCCCACCAGGTGCATATGTTAACATTCAAGTAAACAAGTAACGTTGCATGAGACCTCCCACCTTCGTCCTTATTTATCGCTTACCTCTTTATAGGGTAAATATCATAAATATACTCAATAAATTGGGTAATTCACACAAATTAGCGATTGCTACCTAATAACTTGTACCTATCTGAAGATATTTGCATTTGTATGGGCTATTTTTATTGTTACTACTCGGTGAAACTGCATTTTATTGTTTCAGTAAATTTACACGCAACTTTGTCAGAATTGAATAGATTTTTTATACAAATTTTAATTCCCGTTTATAGTCCCTTAGGGTATTAGTCGTTTGAACTGTACCTATTATTTGTAACTATATTCATAGCAAACTTCATAAAAATCGATCTATCGGTTTAGTCGTTAGGGAACTTATAATAGACAGACAGAAAGACAGACTTACGAATCTACAACATTAGTATGTATTAGTATGTACATATAGTATTTTATAATATTCACACATCTTAATGCTATAAAATATCAGTGTCTGTTCATCAAAGATGTAACTTAACGCCCATATCCTCTAAGATGTATGTAGAGGTAAACACGAGGGCACCTTTCCTTAATTTAGGTTTAGGATGAGTATAAAGCAAACATGTAAAATATTCAGTCAAATAAAAAGTAAAAGTATCTTCGCGTACATATCCCCGAAGAGGTAGGCAGAGGCAAAACGAGAGCACCCACGACTAGCCGAAGACGCTAAATCCTACAATGCGATTGGTGGCATGCCTATCTCCAACCGGACTCCTACCACTGTTTATATTAGAACATTCAAAAATCAAAATTTCTCTTTGTTTCCCGACTCGGGTATCGAACTCGGGACCTATTGAAATCAAGTCCTTAACCGAATCTCTAGACTACAGAGGCGAGGCATTAAAAATCTAAAAGAAATAATATAAATGCGGAAATATTTCTGCATTTGGAGATCCAAAAACCAATTGAAATGTTGATATTGTACCTACCTATCACACAGAAACACCAAGGACCTTATTTAAAACTACCAGATTCACGCAGCTTCGCCTTGGCTTCTACTATACCGATTTGGATGAAACAAAGCCTATGTCACTCGTGGATAATGTAGCTTTCGAATGGTGAAGAATTTTTAAAATCGGTCTAGTAGTTTTTGAGCCTATTCATTACAACCAAACAAACAAAGTTTTCCTCTTCATAATATTAATATGAAATAGCTTAACAATAAATATAACTTCACCAACTATAAATTAACAATAGGAATTTGTCTATAATTTATACCTATAACTAAAAGCGTATTGTCTGTATCTAAAACATATAACTGTCAACATATAAAACGGCTTTACAACAATGATTATATTTATAAAAACTAAAGCGAAGATACTATGGTCTTAATTTCATCTAAATTGAAAACATTTGATCGCTAATTTCAAAATTAAAATCTTCTGTATCCGAGATCACTTCGTTCATTTCAATCTAAAAGTTTACCTATATGAGACATACCTACTAAGAACCGGTTAGGTATAAGATACATTCGCGTGTCGTGCGCGAAGTTCAGACCATAGTATCAGTATTGCTTCAGTATGCACACGCCATCCTGTGTGCCATGACGCGTTCTTGCTACATTAGTCTATGTCTAGGTATATAATTACTCACATGTAGTCCCGCGTAGGTACAACAGGTTGGAAACGTCACGTAGCCAATGTCGACCACCACAAATCCTTCCGTCATACCACTATCACTCATGTATCTACACTCGCGAATGCCAACTGATTTTTTTCTCGCGTAACGGCCCATTAAACTTGTAGATTTCTATCTCACTTCGTAGTACGTTGATATTAAGATGTGAGACAAAGAAAGGTTGCGGTTTATGGGTTGTTGATAGAATTGGTATCCGTTCCGTAACGTACCGCCATCGTATTGCATATTTTCAGACGGTGTGGCCTTGTATGAACGTCTCTCTTTAGTTTTTTTTGTTTGTAAAATTTTTATCTGTAAGGAAGTCATATCGTTTGAAATATGATTTCGTATCATTAACTTAATTCAAACTCTACAATAGGTATTGATGAGATAATTATAAGCACAGTTATTAAGTTATTACTAGGTGGTAAAGTTTAGCAGCGGCTCGCCCGGATTGGTACCACCGCCTTACCTATTCCTGCCGCCATAACGTCATGACGTGTTCCGGTTCGGAGGGTAAGGTATCCGGTATACTTACTTTTGCTCGAGGCCTAACATCCCGGCCTCAGGCTGGCAACGCACCATTACCATCTTTGGTATCTCTACCATTACCATCTTTGGTATCTCTAGGCGGCGTGAATTTCTTACGGAAATTCGTCTGCTTGTTTGCCTTCCAATATCATAAAAAAAAATTCATACCAAATTAATTTTGAAAATCTTGGTTGTAATTGTACCAATAACTTTTTGCATTTGTTTTCCAATAAATCTATTTATACCAGAATCACAATATGAGCTTCTTAAAATATTAATTAAAAAATAAATGAAAGCTGTAATAGATTGATGATAATATTTTCAGACTTTAATTTTAAAGACTGAGACCAAAATATTATTTGTCTCTCTCTTTTTGACTCTATGCGAAAATGTTTTAAGTTGTTATTGACACCAGCAACGGTAAACAACTTGACCAAGTTTGTGGCATATTTTATCAATTACAGCCGCATATTATCAATGTCCACCACTGTTGTTTTTATGATATTGAGGGTGTCCGTTAAAATTATTTATCAACTTTCTTGCTTTTACATTCCATTCTTAAATTGGCAACACGCCATCGCTATATTTATATTTAAAACAGTTAATCTGTTTTAAATATAAAGATATCATAAGAAAAATCAAAAGAAAAAAAAATAGAAAAAGAGCATTTAGTAACATTATATCAATTTGACACAAAGATAGATAGATTAATAACAGGTTTCTTAAGTATTTAATCTAAAATAAATAATATTAATGTAAGTATTTATTTTTAGATTACAGTACAATAATGAAACGAAGCTTTATATAAGAACTCAAGAAGATTATTTAAAAAATTAAACATTCTGGAATTGAACTTTGCAAAGACAACAATGGATACATGATGTCAACATGTTTTAATAACTGTTTCATTGCCGCTCTAATTGAACTACCAAGTGGCAAACTAATTAAAAACATTAATTTTAAAAGAGTTGCTGTAATTCCTTCTAATTATTTTTCAATGTTTTTTATTACATTTTAATTACACGATTTTACAAGTCTATTACAAGATTTTAATGTATATTTAAAATGTGATCGAAAAAGTACCCCCGTTGAAGTCTAACTTTTTCAGCATTTATTAAATCACTGATAATAATTGTTACATATTTAAGTATGAAATCTAAATTATTCTTATTTTTGAAGGAATATTTATGGTATTTATTAGGACTTGGACATGTTATTATATTATACTATATAATCTATTACATTATTTATAAACAAGTCAAAACAATGACGGCTACTATTTTAATTTTTTTAATCTAATTAAAGTTAGTAAACGCTAAAAGTCGGAGCAACAAGATTAAAAACGAAAAGCATTACAAAAAATAGAAAATAATACGCACTTACAAGGCCACGCCGCGTGGAAGTATAACGCCGAAAGATGTTTAGAAAATATAGGCGTCACCCAAAGCGCAGTCGTACATCTTGCTTTATATCGTCTCTACCAGCATTGGAGAGCAGAACATCAAACGCCGTTATGGACCCCGGACGTGCCGATCGACGTCGGCGAGAAGGGGATGGAAACACGCGGAGAAAAGGGAGGGATATTTTTGTATGAGTTTTAGTATTCTACAACTACAAATAAACATTTGAACTAAATATTAATATGATTAAATGGAAATATATTCTTACTATAGTATATGTATAAATATAGATTTTTATTTAATAGGGAAAAGAGGAATATTTAATTATATTAATATTTCTCTATGTCTACGTGGTCTAGCCGTATAGTGATCGACTTGATTTCATAAGGGCCCGGTTTTGGTGCCCGGACCTGGCAATACAGAAAAAAAACTTTTTTTTTTATTTTCTAATGAAAACAACGTTGTCGAAAGTAGTATTTGCGCCTGTTTGGCGTTAGGTTTGCCATCCATCACATTGTGGGACTCAATGCCTTCGACTAATCGGTGCCATGTTTTGTACCCCAGCCTGCCTCTTCGGGGATACGATATTTCTTTGATCAACGAGCTTTAAATAATTTCTTTATTTGAATTTTGCATAATATCTCTTATATTTTTGTTAATTCATTGCTTCAAGGATTAGCATACTCCCTTATGCTAACTAACGATTAGGTTCAATTCCAATAGGGCATTTAAATAACGAAAATATGTATTAAGTACGTTATATTTTATGTATTCAGTTGTATCTATAATGCCTTCTGGTATTTATATAGTAATAGTATATCGCAAGCAAATCATTTCTTTACTTATCTACATTCGTATATAATTTATAGAAATAATAGTTATATAATTTGTTTTTAGTGATTTGAGTCCTTAGTGTTTATCACTTTCAGAACAATCTATCTGTATGTTAGCTTTTCAATCTTGAAAAACACACCATTGTTATACCTTACAATTATTTAAAAGAAAAATGTAATGAAGCAAATCAAATAAACTGCTAGAAAATAAAAATAAAAATGATAAAAGGTTGTAATAGTCATAATTGTATTTACTTTTTTATATATTTTGTATTTGTTTTATAAGACATATATTTTTGGATCATAATTACAGAAGAATAAAAAAAGGTTTACTTAAATTTTTAGACTTCTAAATTTGAACAAACCGTTTTATATATATTTTTATGTATTGTTTTATGTATTGTTCATAAATATTTATTTTCTTAGTTTTCTTGTCAATTACTTTGTTAATAATGAAATGTTAATGATGAAGACTTCATATAACTAATTAAAATGTTAATATTCGATATTTTATTAACTTGATTGAGTTATCTGGTATCTGGACTTGTTTTAGTAAGACCTTCACTATACAGAAAAAAGGTTACACAGAAACAAACACTTATTTTCTATTTCGAAACACTAATGAAGTTAGTGTTTTCAATAGAAAACTGTTTCTTAAGTAGACTGTTTTTTAAATCGCCTCTGTGGTCTAGAGGTCCGGGTGTTGGACTTGACTGCGTGAGGTCTCGGGTTCGTATCCCGGGTCGGCCAACAAAAAGAAAATTGGATTTCTCCAATTTTCTAATTAAAAAACAATGTTGGTCGGGATTGGAAATGTGCCCGGTTGGCGATAGGCATGCCACCTATCGCATTGTAGGACTTAGTGTCTTCGGCTAGTCGTGGGTGCACTTGTTGTGCCTCTGCCTACCTCTTCGGGGATATGGACGTGAAGATACTTAAGTAGATTTTAATAAATAAAAAATCATATTATTAAAATATGATATGAAAACTATATAGGTATACCTTATTTGTAAAAAAAAAACTAAACCAAAACTAAATAAAAAGATAACTTTAACAATCCGCCCGCGTCGCTTCTGATTGCTAGTAGACCAGTCTTGAAGTTGATTACATGAAGTATCAGGTTCGATTCCTGTGTCAGCAACTCAAAATGCCGATACACAAATATTTCAAATTTCCATTAAAACACAAACAACAAACACTGGATAAGTTGCCCTGTTGGTAATAAATGCCGCCCATCATATTGTGGGACAAAAAAAATAATTGTGAAAGCCCTAGTGGTATGTCTTCCTACTTCTTCAGGGATGCGAGCATGAAGATGTTAAAGCTCGGTGAAGTTGTAAATATCGCGAGGTTGGCAACACATTAGTCATTCTAAAAAAAAGAACATAAAGATTCTACACTAAGAATTGCTACAGAACGATCAAGTTTATAAAAACAAAATCCATTTTTAAAATTTTATTAATATATTCAAAGCGATGGCTTTGGATCTTATTTATTACGTAATGAATTGAGTTATAAGCAAGCCGTCTCGAGAGCTTCATTCTGACGAGGCATTTTATTTACATTCACGCAAATTGAATCCTTGGTCCCGAGCCAAGAGGAAACTCACATATTCATCCTGGGGAGGGTGGGCTCGGGAGGATGAGATTCGATTTGCCTAATAGCAGGAGTGAGCCGGGGGGCGCTCACTCAATTACGTAGAGTGTACCGAGGTGTCCCGTAACACTCAGTACATAATTACATTATTTGATAAACGGTTAGAGCTCCGACACAAAACTTATGTCCACCGGATTTTTGTTTTCGTTGTAAATTGTGTAATTTTTTATCATAACTTTTATTTCATAAATGGTTAGAATTCGGGACACAAAACTTATGTCCAAAAAATTGGTTTTCGTTGTAAATTATGTAATTTTTTATCATAACTTTTATTTAATAAATGGTTAGAGCTCGGGACACAAAACTTATGTCCAAAAGATTTGTTTTCGTTGTAAATTGCGTATTTTTTATCATAACTTTTATTTAATAAATGGTTAGAGCTCGGGACACAAAACTTATGTCCAAAAGATTTGTTTTCGTTGTAAATTGTGTAATTTTTTATCATAACTTTTATTTAATAAATGGTTAAATCTCGAGACACAAAACTTAAAAGATTTTTTTTGTGGTTGTAACTTTTGCAAAAATATTTACATCATAGCTTTTGTTTGAAAAACGGTTAGAGCTCGTGACACAAAACTTATGAATTTTTGTTTTCTTTGTAAAAAAATATTTTTTTATCCTTCATTTTAAAATATTTTTTTAAAGCCAAGACGCTTGGTTATTAAACCTTTAAAAAAATGTTTTTGTTTGGTGTTTGCCCACCACAGCAACCGAGCGAAAAAGGAATGAGCTAAGGTCTATCCTTAGCTCATTCCTTTGATACGAAGTACATAATATATTCTTTGAAGGCGCCGTTGTTGGCTCGAAAGGGAGAATAAAATGCTGAATCGCTGACCCAAAAGACAGGACGTATTAACTATGAACTTCAAATTGAAATAAGCACCTCTTTTAACATAAACTAGCTGTTCCCGCGAACTTTGTTCCGCCCGTTCAGTTTGTATGGGAAAAATTAAAATGTTGTTTACCCAGTTTCCTCACAATTGAACAGGATAAAAAGTATCCTATGTCCTTCTCCCGGTTTTACGTTACCTCCCTACCAATTTTCAGCCTACTCGGTATAGCCGTTCTTGAGTTATGAATAGTGTAACTAACACCACATTCTTTTATATATATAGATTTATAAAAACCTTTTTCTGGGGAAATAATTAACACAACAAAAAATATAGCGAAATTGTTTCGTCAGTTCACGCGTGATTCTATGACCAATTGAAAAAAGAATTCAATTATATAAGACTAGCAGTTTCACGCAGCTTCGCCTGCGTCACTTGGCTTCTACTATACTGATTTGAATGAAACAAAGCCTATGTCACTCGCTGATAATGTAGCTTTCGAATGGTGAAAGAATTTTTAAAATCGGTCCAGTCATTTTTGAGCCTATTCATTACAACCAACCAAACAAACAAAGTTTTCCTCTTTATAATATTAGTATGATGTACAAGATGAAAATATATATACTGACTAGGATATATACTTGCATATTTCTAACTTCTAGTTACT
>NJDD01000103.1:325593-339596 GCA_002245505.1 Calephelis nemesis | reverse complement strand
GTTTACAACCAACCAAACAAACAAACAAAGTTTTCCTCTTTATAATATTAGTATGATGTACAAGATGAAAATATATATACTGACTAGGATATATACTTGCATATTTCTATCTTCTAGTTACTATCTACCTATCTATTCTGCTATATATAGACTGTCTTTTGGTACCGACAACATATTTTATTGTTATCGCCATTATTTATTTCAATAAAAAAACCTCTTTTTGTTTACTTTGTAAGAACACTCTTTATTTTACTTTGTAAACATCAAACAATTTCTAGTTTTGTTTTAATACAAGGGTTCCTTATATTTTCAGTTATATTAGCTCGTAAAAAATATTAACGATTTTAGTTTTTGTTGAACATTTATTATTTTGACAATTAATTATATGTCAAAACGAGTATGTAACGTCCTGTTGTACCTACATCTATATTATAGAGGCAGAACACGTTACTTCCGGTGTCGGAAAGGCGTATACCAAAATGTAATTAAGCTTGTTATACAACTTTATTTTTTAAAGCCTTAGGGTGTAAAGTACCATCAGATAAAAAAGTCAAAGAATTCTACATAAATTGTAAATTAACTTAATAATGCTCTTTTGTAACTGATTGTACATTTTTTCATGTAATTAAACGTGTTATATAATCTAAGTTTAAAGGCATATATTAGTAGATAGAATGATACTTTAATTGACATATAAGTTTTTTATTTTTATTTTATTGCAATAAATCAGGTATGTTTGAAGACAAAGTACGCTTACAGACACCAAAGATGGTAATGTGCGTGACGATACTATATTTAGCTGTTGCCCTACTCTTCAAACTGGGGCACGGCAAGCGCTGGTATTATGCGAACAGAAACGAGAATTTTTCGTAATTGGATAATATTTTAGCACTTTTTTTCTGTAAGTTCCCTGTTAATGGACTTTTGGATTTATTACAATTTCTTAGTTTAAAAAAAATCCAGATAAGTAGATTACATAATAATAAAATATGGTGAGATCTTTTAATTTCAGCTTTTGCCTTAGTTTGAGATATTTGTCATCATTCTCTGCAACAGAGCTATCGATAAATACTGATCAATACATACATACATATCTTCACGCCCTTAGTCCTTTACAGTCAATTATATCTTAAAATGGTGTACATCCACGTGTTTACCAAGTACTATAAGTTTTTTTTTTCTGATTTAGCTATACTTTATAATATTACAAACGAGTAAGATCCGTTTCCACATATTTTAAATATACATATTCTATCCTTCCTAATATAAAAATTTGTGTCATGCTCTGTAGCAGAGGCGTTCCGATAAATACGGATCAATCTTAAAATTCTATATGTCCAACGCATACAGCCTTCGATAGCGGTCTGTAACTGTACTTGTTTTAGATTATGATATAATTTACACTGAAATTGGCTATGCTCGAGAGCGCATTAGACAGTCCACCTGAAACTTGTACTCGGAAACTGTATAAAATGATTATTTTTGGGAATAATCTATGTTCGAATAAATTTTATTGTTTTTATAGAAAAATAGTATTATTAGACAGTAGTTATAATTATTTTAAATGTTCATAGAAAGTTCTTAGATATAATGTACACACAACACTGAAATTAAGGAGAATAAAAATATTGATATTTTGCTAATATAAAATAGCAAGACGTTGCAGGAGTTTTCCATGAACGTTTAAAGTAAGTGAAATAATTTGAAGTACTACAAAAGTACAGAGATTTTAGGCAACAATAAACATTTTTGATAGTTTCTGAGTACGAGTTTCAGGTGGGCCTGTTGTAGAATAGCGAAAAGTGTACAGCAGTCAATATCGTTGTAAATTAGTTCATAATCTAGAGACGGTTAAGTAATATACCACATGCAATCGTTATATGCGTTAGATATCCTGTTATAGTGAGTTTTAGATATGAATAATATATCAGGATCGTTCTGCTGCAGACTATGACACTATTTTTTTATTAATAACGCGAAACTTTTATATTTTAAAAACTCTAAAAACACATCTTGCTTCTTTGTGATCTTTTTCTTTTTTATATATAAAAATAATTTGCTGTTCGTTAGTCTCATTAAAACTGTAGAAAAGCTGGACCATTTGGCTAATTTTGTTTTTGAATTATTTGTGGAAGTTCAGGAAAGGTTTAAAAGACACACAAAAAGAAAAAATGAGGAAACTACAAAAAAAACATTTTTGATTTTTCCTTACAAACAGAGTGGGTGGAACAAAGTTCGCCGGGACAGCTAGTACTATTTCGAAATGTAAGCATGTCAGAACAAACTTATGGTTCCTGTTAAACCCATATTATATAGGCACAACGCGTAATTTCCGGTTTCAAAAACTGAACGTACTTATAAGCTGACTCAAGATGAACTTGGCCTTCAGTAACTGGCGTTTCGAACCTTAAAATATATTTTTAAATTTTTAAGAAAGAGATTTCTCAGTAGAAAGGTCTTGGATTTCTGACCTTCGACTCTTATTATTCTTCTCTCGACCATGTCTTATTTCGACCATGAACTAAATGTGATACTCCGGGGCAACTTCGTTCAAGGTTTCTTTCTGCAGCTACATAATCAATTAAATTTCATATTATTGAGATTTCATTCATCATTCGTTCAGATGTTTTCGTCATTTTTATTTCGTCAACACTTTTATATCTTATACTTTAATTTTTCCCTATTTAGTTTAATACTAATAAACGAATGTAATAAATAACTTTTTAATTTTGCACTATGTAGTTCATATGACACACGAAACACGAATGAAGGTTTGGTGTGACAGCGCCCCGACGGTAGGTCGATGAAACATATAAAACTATTTTTCTTTTTGTAAAACAAAGATCTAAACTGTGTGGTGATGTGGTAGACAGAGCAACGGACTACAAGAATTATCAAGGATGTAACATCGAAATTATGATGTATCATCTCTGCCTATATTTTCGGCATAATTAAAGTGTCTTCGAGGAACGTGCAAACGGGCAATACAGCTTGTTCTAGACGTTTGTAAATACGAAATTTGAAAGAGTAGGTAAACGAGTAATGCCCGGTTCCTATAATCAACGAATCGTAATCCATCAGCTAAACCATTCGTAGTTTGTTCAAAAGTACGGAACGTTACCAATATTTTCAAAAAATGTTGAGAACTAACAATCGGAAACGAGCAACCGTTGTTAGTAATCTTAGTAAGCGTACAAAATACTACCATCCGTAATCAAAACGACTCGTTTCTTGAATATAGGAACCGGGTATAAGTGGCATTTAATGATAACAAGTTCCGTCAGTAAACTGTGAGGCTACTGCAATATCAGTTATATTGAGCCTCACAGTTCCAAAAATCATCTTTCTAGAAGATTCAGAAAGTTTACCCAAGAAGGATAAAATAGTGGCACTCCACTCTATTTAGGTTGCAGGAAGCTACTGGATGCAGACATTGTCCTACAGGTCGCTTTGGAAATGTATGGAATAAATAGGCAGACGAATTTTCTGATGTTTAGAAATTCACGCCGCCTAGAGACACCACAGCCTGTAATGGTGCGTTGCCAACTTGAAGCCCGGATTGTACGACTCTAGCAAAAGCAAGTTTACTGGCTATCTCACTCTCCGAACCGGAACACTTCAATGGCAAGCGCTGATGTTATGGTGAAGCAGGAATAAGGCGGTGGTACCAATTCGGGCGAAAATGCAAAACTCTGCCACCTAGTCAGATGTCATGGTGTTAGTGACGGTAAGCCTATGCTCGCCTTTTACGAGCTGCCTGGCAGGAAGGTAGATGGTCTGTTCTGCAAAGGAGCCCGGATCAACATGGGGAATAGTGTCAGCCATGAGGCTTTTTGAGAAAAGATTTTAAGAAACAATATGTTAATCAGACTAACATCCCTCCTTTACAATTTATTCAAGTTATTTAAGTCAAATATTCGTCGCATTTCGTGATTCTTATTTTAGGCAGTGCTTCGAAACCATTTTATTTCCATAATTTCACACTTTGGACGTTTAATGGCATAAATTATTTATTAATGGTTTTATAAATTCTGAAATGTAATATTGTTGTAGTATTGCGTTTCATCGTTGTAATATGAATTTATTATTATATGCAAAACAAGATAAATGAGTAGATAAGATCGGATAATACATCAGGTAATTGGGGTCGATAAACTCATACATTAGGCAAAATGTAAAACTTTATACCTGTTTTTTATTTTAATTCTTTTATCTCAGTAGTACAATGTTTCATTGGTAAAAGTTATTTAAGTTTCATTTAGCCTAAGAATGGAATCTTATAAATATATTTAATAATTTAATAATAAATTATAAAGTAAACTTTTAATGAATTTTTATTAAATTGAAAAGTAAGGAGGGTACGCATGAAACGGCAACGCATTTCTGATACTCCTGGTGTTGCAGATGCCCGTGGACGGCGGTGATCACTTTCCATCAGGTGACCCACTTGCTCGTTTGCCTCCTCTTATTTATAAAAAATAAATAAAAAAGAATTAACTGCGAGGCTTTGATTCAATTCTGGTCAGGGTTTTTATTAAATGTATTCTGGAATCTGGTAATGTACTTCTGTGTGTCAGAATCCTTGACCCATATTACAACTGCACTACTAACACCCGTATGATATTTATTGTTATTATCACTTTTAAACTTTTTTATTAAATTGAAAAGTAAGAATAATTTATACACGCTATAGGTACAATATTCATTTATTTACGCATTAGAAAATTAAATCTCCCAATACTTCAAACTATTTTCAATTTTAAGAAAAAAAATGTATGCCTAATCATCGTTTAAAAAATAAAATATTTGTTTAAATTTAAGCGCAGTAAAACAGTCGAAAGCCAACCTTAATTTCCATAGTTATGGGGGTGGAAAAAATGCGCATTTCCTACACTTCGTCAGGATCTTCAGGTCTACTCTTGAAAGGAAAACTCTTGTAAGCAGTTTATCTATACTATCTAATATTATAAAGAGGAAATATTTCATTTTTTTATTTGTTTGTTTGAAATGAATAGGCTTTGAAACTGCTGGATCGATTTCAAATATTATTTCACCTTTAGAATGCTACATTATCCCTGAGTGACATAGGTTTTTTTTCATCAAAATCAGTGCAGTAAAAGCCAAGTTACGCACTACGTGAAACTGCTGGTATTAAATAAAATGATATTTTTTAAAATCGGTTTAGAAATAACGGAAGGTTAAAGGTATCGTAAGGTACGAGTTTGTTACGAAAATGTACTCATAACTAGCTGAAGACACTAATACTAGGTTGTACTTCTGCCTACTATTCGGGGTTATGGACTTGAAGATACTTTAAAGAAAATGTAGGAGTCGAACAGATACAGCCTCGTAGATCGAGCTGTAACTTCTCGGGTTCGATTCCCGGATTCGGATCGATCGATCGGATTCGATGTATGTGATGAACATAGATATTTGCATGTTTGAGTTTTGGTGTTTATATAATTTATGCAATTATACTAGTATATCTATAAGTATTTCTATGTATTAGTATCATTAGTACCCATAATACAAACATGTCAGTTGCTTACTTTGGGATTTTATAATTATTTATATAACCTGCTCTTTTTCTCAAAGTCGGCTTAAATGCCATCAACTTCAAATTTATGTTAAATAAACAACATTTAAAATTGTCATTATATCATCATAGGTATTAGATACAACTATTTAATAATTATAAGGTCTATCATATTAGGTATTTTGGGAGCAAAAAAGTAACCCCACTGGGGTTACTTTTGAATTTCGATTTTATGCAAATTTGATTTTGGAATCGGATATATCATTTTAGGTAATCTTGAACAAAATACTAGGAAAATGTTAAATGTTAAAAATGTGTTTAGATATATGTTACATAAGAAATTTTTTGATAGGATTAGTTGATTTTTTTTACTAACACTATATTTAAGAGTACCTACCTAATAATACCTACCTACGATGATATATCCGATTCCAATTTTCAGTTTGGATATAATCGAGATTCTAGAGTAACACTCGCATTTAGTTTTAGCGCTATGGAGAGAAAAGGTCATGATAGTTTCTTCATTATTATTGAATTTCGTGTTTAAATTAACTAAAATTAGTCAATTTTTGTGGAATTTCGTACAATTCAGTAAAAGTGCAAAAATAAAATAATCGTGAAGATATTGATGTAACTTGTATTTCCTTGGTTTCGTCAAATCTCAAATTCTTTCATCAAATGAGATTGAGTAAGGAACCCACCGCTTTACTTAAGATCTGGATATGACTTTCTTTGACAAGTGACTAATTTTGAATAGCTTAAGTCCAATTTCGTTAAATCGGGTAGCTTGAAGCTAATTTCAACTTAACTAATGACAAATGCTAATGCAATATAATAATCTAAACTACAAATACTAAAAAATATAACAAATGATTATTTCCATAAACAATATTGATACTGTAAGATATAGCAGCACTAGTATGCTATAAGTCTTTAATGGTAGAAACTGGATTCCAAAATGATTCCTTGTTATCTTTAGCCTTTCGAAGTCAAGACTTGTAGATATTAATACTTCAGATAGTCAATACTATGTTGCAGTAAATGCTACTGTCACGATTCGAACAAAATATCGTCGATATTTTAAGATAATATTGTCTGCGGATTTCACCAATATAAATTTTATCCTCCAATAGGAACAAGAGAAACATTTTGTTCGTAAAATGGTCCAGTTATTAAGATCTCGAAAAGTCACATGTAGGATACAAAATACTTTGGACTTTAGGTGCATATATGGATGTAGAAAGGTCCTTTAACATTGGCTGGCAGTATAGAGTTGTCTTGGCGGGGTTCATTTATATGCTAATCAGTTAAGAGGCGGCTTGCTCCGGAACCGGTATAGAGACAAGTGACGCTATTTTGTAGTTTTATTTTTTTTGAAATATACTCATTCCGAGTGTAATTGAAAATTAACGCTTTATATTTAAATTAAGCCAGTTTTTGTTTTATAAAATAGTCACAAACCGTCATATTAATAAACGCGAAGTAAAGTACGCAAAGGTTTAACCTCGTGTTATAGTCTTTATTACAATGTAATACAGACAAACAAATGTACCTAATATCAACTTAATTTTACTCAGACGTTAGTCCATGTTTACCTCCGGACGGTTATCTTTTAGGACGGTTTAGGACGAAAAACGAGTACCTATATTTGAATTTAGAAAGAGACATGGACTTTTGTTTCAATATTTAATTTTTTTTTAATTTTATGGCACTGGAAGGCAAAAAAGCAAGAAATTCAATCCACCTAGAGACACTAAAGAAGGCGGGATGTTGGGGTTCGGGGAAAATAGGTTTAACGGCTACCTTATCCTCCCAACTGGAATACATCAACCTTAAGCGCTGACTTTATGTCGGCAGGAATAAGCAAAGCGGTGGTACCAATCCGGGCGAGTCACTGCGAAACTGTACCACCTAGTCAGATGTCACGTCGTTAGTGACGATAAGCCTATGCTCGTCTTTTACGAGCTGCCTGGCAGGAAGGCAGATGGCCTATTGAGAATGAAAAAAATAAGAAACTCAAAAAAAACCACTTAGGAAATGACACCACACACATAAAAAAATCTGTATGAGAAAGCGTTTCGAAATGTTAAACACTGACGCATGATATTGTTTTCTTTATGAGAAAGCCATTCGATTGGTAAAACAAAAATATTGTTTTTTGCGTAGGTTCGATTACTGATTTTAAAGGTCAATTATTAAAAATCTTATTTAAGTTAATATTTTTTATTTATAATAAGTTTATTTCTTTAATAAAATAAAATTAAGTATCTTAACGCCCATATTCCTGAAGAAGTAGCTAGAAGCACAACCAGGGCACCCACGACTAGTCCCAGAATGTGATAAGTAGCAAGCCTATCGCCAACCGGGCATATATCTAATCCCGAGCAACGTTTTATTTTTAGAAAATTAGAAAAACCAAATTTTTTTTGTTGCCCGACCCGGAAATCGAACCTGCGACTCAAGCATTTTTAACACCTAGACCGCTAGAACAAACATTTTACAAAAATATCCACAATATTTAAAGTGAAGGTGAAGAATCTTCGATGCGGCATAGTCTTGAGAAGTCTAGTATGTAAAAGTACTCGTACATATATTGTATGTATTTCTTGCCTTATAAAAAACACAGAGTGATTATACTATATTCATGCTAAGACGATAAAAATCCACCTACCGGATTGAAAGATATGAGGTAATTAAAAATTCTACACACATATAGGCTTACATCTTCCTACGCCCGGGTCTATGACGTCATCGCTCGGCGACACAGAGCTACGGTTTAAAAACACTTGTAAGTAAACATCACATCCAAATCACGTTGGCAACGCACAATTGACATTTTAGCAGTAAGTTTACGTCAGATCTAAGTACCGATTAAATCTTACCAATATATTGTCGTTTTTATATGTTTTAAGGAGTTTATATGTAAAAACTGTATTTTTATGGTATTGTGTATTATACATTTTTATACCATTTGTAACTATAATTTTTTTTATGATATTGGAAGGCGAACAAGCAGATGGATTTCCTGATGGTAAGAAATTCACGCCGCCTTGAGACACAAAAGGTGGTAATGGTGCGTTGCCAACCTAAGGCCGGATGTTAGGCCTCGAGCAAAAGTAAGATTACCGGCTACCTTACCCTCCAACCTGAAACGTATGACATTATGTCGACAGGAATAAGTAAGGCGGTGGTGCCAATCCGGGTGAGTCGCTGCGAAATTCTACCACCTAGTCTACTTTTACTTTAGTTCTAAATACATAAATTGTATTCACCTCAGCTCCGATCGAGCTTTTCCTTAAATTACTTTTATCTTAGTTATAAATAAATGAATTATATTCTCCTCAGAACCAATCGCTTATTGAAATAACTCGATGTGATAGGACCGCTTTTGGTGCAGCGTAAGATGAAGTTACAATGTATTATTATGGTAATATCTAATGCTGGTAAAAGGATTACTTTCATATTTTGTAAAAGTATCTTAACATTGTTTTTTTTTACCTAAGAAGTGTTATTCGTTCATTCGTCTTCTTGGTAGCGATATATAAGTGCCCCCGTTGTAAAACAAAGGGTGTTATTATTTTAACTTTTTTGTATTGTGAGTTTGTGTATCTATCTGTGACATCATAACTTTTAAACGGATGGATCGATTTTATTCGTTTTTTTGTTTGAGAGCTGATGTCTGATGTCATATCTACCTACATATAGGTTTTTTGGGGTTACATTGATATTTTTTTGATTTAAGGATTTGTCGTAGGTTAGACAAACAAACAGAGGAAATCCCGCCTCAAATTCTTAATAATTTTAATGTTACAAGCTGCAAATGTATGCTTATCTATATATATATACCTATATATAAATCAATTGCTTTTCGTTAGTCTCGCTAAAACTCGAGAACGGCAGCACCGATTCCGCTAATTTTGGTTTTGAATTATTTGTTTAAGTCCAGGGAAGGTTTAAAAGATAAGAAAAAGGAAAATACTTGCGAGAAAACTAAGAAAAACAACATTTTACGTTTTCCCATACAAACTGAACAGGTGGAACGAAGTTCACCGGGACAGCAAGTTCTATATATAAATTAACCGGTTACGAAAGTCCTCACCTAAAATCAACGCCATGAATAATGATAAAAAAATACGTACATACAAGGTTACTTGCAAAAAAAATTACCTGGATTGAATAACAAAGAAGCTTTACATCCTTTAAGTTTGGCAACTCAAAATCAAGGTGCTTAGTATTTGTACCAGACACTACTTCTTGCATTTAGGAAAACTTTGATTATTTTCCCATACACTGCAAATATTACTCAGCCCCGGATTCAGCATCTGAACAGCCAGCCAGCGTATCCAAGTAGTTCGTCCAGTAGAACCTGTTAATATTTCGGAAAGAAAAACCTTGAAGAATCTGTACGATCTTATGCATTTCTATGCTAAAATTATTGCAGTCGGTTTAGTCATTTAGACGTTAGAAGTTAGAATATTGAAGAGTTGAATATATCATTCACAATTTCGCTGTTGTAATATTATCAAAGGAACCGCCTTGTTGGTCGAGAGGTTAGCGCACTTGCCTAAATCCACCAACTAACTGCTTAGCCGGGGAACGATTTCCAACGGGGGCAAACATTTGTGTGATAAACTGGTCTGGGTGTTAATTAAATTTATTCTGATATCTGTGTTTCTATGCATTAGTATCGTTAACGAACACCCACAACACAAGCATTTGTTATGCTTTATTTGGGCTAAGATTCAATTTGTGTAATACTAGATGTCGCCTGAGGCGTTTCTTGCGTGGTCAGTGGTCCCACAGGGTCCCACTTTTGGGAGATAAATACCTAAGTTAGCCTCTATGTGTGTGCCAAATTTCAAGAAAATCGTTTCAGGAATTTTTGCGTAAAGAAGTAACAAACACACAAACCAACAATAATATTATTAATAGTACATAGAGGGATATTTATTTATTTGTTTATTTATTTGTATACACGTTTACTAGGTTTTTTGTGTGAATGTAGTGTGATTAAACACTGCTAAGAAAGACTTATTTTATCTACATTATAGTAAGTGTTTGATGCTTATCGTAGCTTTAAAACCTGGGTAATTGATCGTCTGTGCCTCTCATGGTCTATCTCTTTATTGCTACGATATCTTTTAACATATATTCTCTTTTGCATCTTCTGTAAATTATGTCGCTAAAATATTATTATATATCTTTAGCGTGAGGTTTCGAATCGTATTACATTATAAATTGTAATTACATATCTACACGTCAATTACCTTACAGAGTAGGCAGAGAGTATTGAGTACCAAATGTTACTATTCTTGCTGATCTGCCACGTTCTGTAGCTTCTACTCTTTAGCTTTCTCTGTAGCTTCTACGCCGGTTTAAGAGACTTTTAACAACACCCTGGACAGAACCTACCACTTGGGTGATAAGGACGAGAAATTACTTTTTGTCTGAACGGTTTTGCCGGCACCTAATAAATAAATGTTATGTAACTGACAGGTTTGTCAGGATCGTGAGGTCTGGCACTCGATACTCCCTGCCTACGCCGTAAGGGACTTGACGTGAAGATATGTATAAATATATAATAAATAACTATAAATAATTTACCTACATACCTACACATTCCAAAATCCTTTGCAGAATGGTCCAACTGTTTGTCTATTAGGCACCTCAAAACCTTCCTTCCTTCAACCTTAACCTCAATGCTTATATCCTGTTTCATATACTTATGGAGATTTAAAAAAAAATATCTACATGGCCATATCCTCGAAGGGGTAGGCAGAGGCACAACCAGTGCACCCACGACTAGCCGAAGACACTAGGTCCCACAATGTAATAATTCACGCACATAGTGAAGATACTTGGGACTGTAGGGAAGCCGTTAAGCTGAACATCACGGCGTCTTAAAGTCTAAAACCGGGTTCGAATCCCAGGTCGGGCAACAAAAAAAAGGGGTATTTCCAATTTTCTAATTGTAAATAAATGTTGCTCGGGATTGGAAATGTGCCCGGTTGGCGATAGGCTTACCTTACGAGGTAGACAGAGTATTGAGTGCCAAATCTCACGTTCCTGGCAGACCTGTCTGGCTTCCTTTACATTCATTACCCTTTTCATACAAACACGCCGGTTTCGGAGAATCTTGATACCACTTCCAAATAACACACGAGTGATTCGATCGTGGAAAGTCAACTTTGGTCTCTTCTGCTACTTACATACATACAACAGTATAATTATTAACAGCTATTTATTTCGTATTTCGTATTTCTGTCGCCTCTGTTGTCTAGCGGTCCGGATGTTGGACTTGACTGCATGAGGTCTCGGGTTCGAATCCCGGGTCGGCCGATAGAAAAAAAAATGGATTTTTCCAATTTTCTAATTAAAAAAATGTTGGTCGGGATCGGAAATGTGCCCGGTCGGCGATAGGCTTGCCACCTATCACATTATGGGACTTAGTGCCTTCGGCTAGTCATGGGTGCCCTGGTTGTGCCTCTGCCTACCTTTTCGGGGATATGGGCGTGAAGATACTTATTTCGTATTTCTTTCAAATGTTTTCTTTGTTGTATTATAGGTACAAAAGTCTGTTGGGTTGACATGTCTCTGATCAAAACCCCTTTATAAAACAATAAATTAAAAAACAATATAGACATGTATCTCTTACCATTAGAAAAGTACTTTATTGCCGTCAAATATAAAAACATATATCATTGAAGCTTTCATACTAAGTATATGTTTCATACAATATATTATAAATGCTGTCCCCCTAAATATCTTCTAGTCTCATATCCTTTGGGTTAGTGACAGCATTGAAGAAGTTTTCAGTTGCTAATTGGCAACTTATATAAAGTCATCGTGAGAGTCGATACCTAATCCACTTTTTATATTATTTTTTCTTACCTTATTGGTACAGGTTTCTTATCTAGAACAGACCATTTGTTTATCTGTCTGGCAAGCACCTTGTAAAAACCGAGCTAAAGTGAAATTCTCATTATCTTTGTGGTAGAGAACTGTGCATAAATTTAACCGGGTAAGATATTACCACATTACCTATTCCTGCCGCCGTAATGACAGTGCTTAGCACTATCTTATTCCGATACAAAGTTTTGAAAATTGGGTAGCTGATAGAGTTGCACACATCCCTACCACGAATCAGCAACGCACCTATAACATATATGGTATCTAGGATTTATTTCTTACCACGGACTCTCCTGTCTTACTTACTCACTGACTTTTAACATAAAAATACATGTTTATAAAATGAATGTTCTAATCCAGAAGATACAACACCTTTAATATCTATGGTGTCTACAAGTTGATTGTCAAGGGTGGCCTCTTACCACCAGGAGAATTTTTAGAATTAAAGAATTTTTAAGACGCATTGCTTAATATTATTACAGTATAAACAATTCGTCTTTAGTACTTAAAGCTTAGAGCATTGTTTCAGTTTACTAATTCCAAAAAATTCAGTAGTCTTCAAGGAATAAGGAATTCAATGTTAATAAATTCCTAAAAAAATAAGCAAGGACACGACGAAATATTTAATCTTTTCCCTTCCATACATTTTTTTCTAAATTCGTCATAAAACTGTCGAGAGCACATTAATCTTTAATTATATAGTATTACTTAGCTTCACACTTTCTGGCGTGGATTTTTCTACATTAATTTAACTGTACAATGATAGTTACGAGACCTTTTAAATAATATGGTAAAGGTATGGCTACTTGTAATCTACCTAACATACAAATTTGAAAATGCAACTTTTAAATAATTTTATATTTCTTTCTACAATGAGCTTTTGTCTGTCATAAGTACGATGCCAATGGATAATTTCAAATTAAGAATTACCAAAAGTCGCTTTTCAAAATTCACTTCCAAATTTAAATATTTTTTAATACAACCATAGGAAGCAGAATTAAAAAAGTTGGGCTATTTACTAAATGTACAGTCAGGTACAAATATATTTTTAATAACAAAAATTTGATTCGAGTAAAATAATTTTTACATACTTTTACGAATATTTTTATCCTTAATTATATTATATTTTATAATTCAATTTTAAAATTGTATTGTACAATTTTGAATGAACTATAGATAAACATGTGTCTTTATAAAACTAACTTCTGACAGCATTTCTCAACAATTGTAAATAACGATTAAAAAATAAACAGCTGTTTGTATTTGCATAACGCAATTTATTTTGTACAAATCATTAGGATAACCAAGTACTAACCAAAAAACAGGAA
Source organism: Calephelis nemesis (assembly GCA_002245505.1). Lineage (NCBI taxonomy): Eukaryota > Metazoa > Arthropoda > Insecta > Lepidoptera > Riodinidae > Calephelis > Calephelis nemesis. The sequence goes on along the minus strand of NJDD01000103.1, from coordinate 325,823 downwards.
TAACATATCACCTTCCAAACAACATTTTTGTACCTGTCTGTACATATTTTTAAAAATACCATCATATCATAAATAGCCATATTTTTTTGATAACATAATTATATATCTCTTTTCAACTGTTTTTGATAAACGAACTATTTTGTACAATATTCAAGAAGAAGCAAGACCTAAAATTTAAGTGGTTATGAAAAAATTGTCTTCTAGTGGCTTGTGGTAGTAGCGACTGTGGT
>NJDD01000103.1:312516-324930 GCA_002245505.1 Calephelis nemesis | reverse complement strand
AACTAACTTCTGACAACATTTCTTAACAATTGTAAATAACGATTAAAAAATAAACAGCTGTTTGTATTTGCATAACGCAATTTATTTTGTACAAATCATTAGGATAACCAAGTACTAACCAAAAAACAGGAATAACATATCACCTTCCAAACAACATTTTTGTACCTGTCTGTACATATTTTTAAAAATACCATCATATCATATATAGCCAAAATTTTTTTTTATAAAATAATTATATATCTCTTTTCAATTGTTTTTGATAAACGAACTATTTTGTACAATATTCAAGAAATTTAAGTGGTTATGAAAAAATTGTCTTCTAGTGGCTTGTTGTAGTACTTATCAACTGTGGTAAATATTCTTTTACAAATATACCGGCTATGAGATAATATGATGGTTTTAGTAAAATCATACTTTTATAGTGGCATGCTATAAAAAAATCATGAACTAACGTATAATAGGAAACATGTGACAACTATATGAGTTATCTACGGAATTGTACTTCATTAACAAAATATTAGGAGGACTAAAAACACGATATGTTGCATAAATAAGCCCTATGATCGACGTGGCTTTGCACAAAGAACAATGTATGTATATTTGTATATGAGCATACCGTGTTTTCTTTCTTCTCTAATATTCTATAGTAATAATGAGTAACATAACCACAAAAACATGTCTTCATACTGACTGAGAACGCATCGCGCAGTAAAAATTCGGTCAACTAGACGAGGTTGCCTCTGTACAAAACCTTAGTTATTTTAAGAACAATATAGATTTTAATGCAATAGACCAAGTAAACCTCTAGTTTTAAGATAGAACATTTATTACATAAATATAGGATAAAGTAGGAAGTTAATAGTAGAATACTCTAAGACTTGGATGACTTTATGATACTAAATATCCGACAGCTAAATACTATACCAAAACCTTACTGTACAAGAACACTTAACGTTCAATTTCGATGTACTAGATTGAGATACAACTGTATTACAATGTATAAATAAATAATAAAATATTTAACTAAAACAAAAATAAAAGCAATAGACAGGCTAAGCAAACCATACAATTTCATACGCGGACAGTATAATGCACTTGCCCATTATCTAATTAAATTGATTACAACACCAACTTCAATAGTCAAAAAAGTCATAACAGTAACTTAATGTATATTTCTACTGGAACCGAGTTAAAGCTTTCAGAAATCCATAATTTATAACAAAATTTACGAATAATGACATAAGAAAAATTAAACAGTAATAAATATTTGATCATAATGAATTCCATTCTCTTACTCATGAAAGGATAAAGCAACGTGACACTTACATTAGATACACTTAACCAGCTACACTTGCCTTCATTGCTACTAACTCTAGTCTCGTCATACAAGTTAAGAAAGATACATACAACTGCCACCAAAGCGACCTGAGTAATTTAACAATTTGGTAACGAAAATAAAAGTAAACTCATTAAGGTCCAACATCTGAACACCAATACGATTACAACAGTAAAGCAGTCTCACAAAATATTATACAAAGATTCACTTTCAATAAACTATCTAAAATTAGTCATAATTGATTCACGGATTTAATTTTAAACACTATCGAAATCGTTACTCGCATACTTCGTGTAAAATTACAGAATATTATGTATTACTATACACAAATCGACAACACAACTATCTTACTATGAGATTCTCTGGGACTTGAATCGCACCGGGCGTATCCGGAAAGCGTCTATTACGTACAAAACGGTACAGCACTTCAAATTGTCTATGAGATAAGTCAACTCCGTCATCACACACTTAAGTCTTGTGGAACTTTCCTTCGTTAGATTTAGCTAGCTATACCGTGGTGAAGGGGGTAAGTCCCAGAGAAGGGCGCGGGTCACTGATGATGCTTCGTGGGCGGGGCATGGTGCAGTGCCACATGGTGTGGTGCGTGATGGTGACCAGCATGGTGGTTGTGGTTGTTCGCATTTGAGTTATTATTATTATTCTGCGCCGCTTGTGCCGCTTGCCGCTGGGAATTCTTTTTATTCTTCATTCGCCTGTTCTGAAACCATATCTTCACTTGTCTCTCCGTAAGATTTAGGTTTCGCGCAAGCTCCCATCTCTTTTGCTTTGACACGTAAGCGTTAAAAAGGAACTCTTTCTCTAATTCAAGGGTTTGGAACTTGGAGTATGGCTTACGCTTTTTACGTACAGTGACTTGGCCTGTCCAATCTAAGGGGTTTGAGGAGCCGCAGCCGACGCCGACGCCAACGGACATTGACAAAGATCCTGAACAAAAAAAAAGAAAGTATTAAGATGGGACTACTGACACTATATTCTATAACTTTACTAGGATTGTATAAATTCTTACGACCGATTGCAGTTCCTGGATCAAATTTAATAACGGGTGAAATAATGAATGGAAAAAAGGTCCTAATTACGCTCTGGTAAAAGATAGCTGAGAAAAAAAAAGAAATTATTTATTCCAGCAACGTGCAAGCGACCCTTATCGCTTTATTAATAAACATAGACTATTATACTGCAAGGTTTAAGTAGAAATTATCGGCTATATTATGGTGCATTAAAAATTGTGTTATCAACTTAAACCTTGAAGTTTTACCTTGTTCAATCTTTTTTTGTCTTCTGTTTATTAATAAAACAATCATTGATTATTAATAAAGATATAATGAGGCAAGATATTAACTATCTTATTAATAGACATAGATAAAATTTCTTTTTGGCATAAAATGGATATTCTACTATTTTATGGTAAAACATTTTTGTAGTTTCATTTTGATTTTTTCCTCTAAATCTTCACTTTTATTAAGATCAATATTAAATTTAGCATCGCTTTAGGGAGTTATTTTTCATCAAATTTTCACATTCGTATGACAATGATATGCTATGAAACAACAGTTCTTAAAATTTTACGTTAACATCTTTGGAAAGCTTTCCAAGGCTTTTTATACTCGTAAATACATAAATCAATTTCGATAAGTTCATAGCTATGCCGTTATAAAACACTAACAAGGACCCATGAGTTTACGGATAGTCAAGTTTACTATACTCGCTACCGTATCTGTAAATTATTTGTATGAAAACTTTGAACAGCGCCTCTATTGGTAAGAGAAACACATTTTTAGACCAAAAGTGTCAAAGATTTCGATACTTAATTTACCGAATGTAATCTATACCAACTCATGGTAAAGGCTCAGATTAAACTAGGTAAAATCGTATTCTTTGAACCTGGTATGTTATGCTTGTACATACATACATACATATCTTCACGCCAAGTCCCTTACGGGGTAGGCAGAGAGTATCGAGTGCCAGACCTCACGATCCTGACAAACCTGTCTTGCTTCCTTCACATTCATTACCCTTTTCATACAAACACGCCGGTTTCGGAGACTCTTGACACCACCCTCGGATAATATCCGATTGATTTGATCGTGAAATGTCAGCCTTGGTCTCCCCGGGTACCTACATCCATCCACATTCGCATTGTATATCTGCTTTGTCAATCTTTCATCTGTCATTCTTTCCACATGCCCGAACCAGCGGAGCATGCCCTTTCGCATTTTAACACCAACACTTTCTTTCGATCCCACTCTTTCTCGGATCTCACTGTTACGAATGCGGTCAGCGAGCGTTACACCACAGATTTTCCGTAGTGCTCTCATTTCGACCGCATTTATCCTACTCTCATGATCTTTCTGACATACCCAACTCTCGCTTCCATACAATAACGTTGGGATAAGCACAGAATTATGCAAAGCGAGTCTAGCTTTTTGACTCAAAACCTCGCTTTGGAATAGCTTACCCAACGCTCCATTCACACTATTCCCTGCACTCACTCTCTTCTCTACATCCGCGGTGTACCTTCCATCCCTGCTAAAAGCACAACCAAGATATACAATTTCATTCACTTGTTCCAGCACTACATCATCAACCAAAACTCTTACATCCGTTCTGGCTACATCTCTTTCAAATACCATTATTTTGGTTTTCGTCGCATTCAAATGTAAGCCCCTTTCTTTACAATCTTCTTTCATAACTGTGACCAGTGTTTGCAGCTCAGATGGTGTAGAGCCCAAAAGTACAGCATCATCTGCATAAAGCAGGCAGTTCACAACTTGGTCACCCATACGCATTCCCACATTCAATGATCTTAACCTTTGCAGACATTTGTCCAAATACAAGATAAACAAGCGTGCTGACAACACACAACCCTGCTTGACGCCAATATTAACATCAAACCAAGGCGATATGTTGCCATCAACCCGCACACATGCTTTACAGTCTAAATACATTGACTGCACCGCACGCAGCAGGGACCCATCTATCCCATAATCTGGCAAAATGTCCCAAAGTTCCTTACGTACAACCCTATCAAACGCTTTTTCGAGATCCACAAAACCGCAGAAAACCCTCTGACCCACAGCCAGATGCTTCTCTACAATGTTGCGGAGCGAAAACACTTGATCCGTACATCCTCTTCCAGACCTGTATAATTACATAAAACTAGTGGGTGCCCATGGGTCGAAATACGACCATAATATTTTTTTATATCTTGTTCATAAGAACGCCATCTTCATTTCTCAAGACCTTCTTTGTTTCCAAAATTTTAGTGCGCCGCCGTTATCATCATTATATTTGTTTGTGTGTGTCAAATGTATGGTAGTGTGGGTAATGTTTTATTTATTTGATGTACTTTACAAGCATTATTATTGAAAAATATTATCGTTCTGCACTTCTCTTACACATTAACTATAAGTGGGCCAAATTTCATACTCCTACATTCGCGCAATTTTCGTAAAGAGGGGTCCAAAGTTTTGGCATCTTATATTAATATATAGATTACCGAATAGGAAGCGCATTTGAAATGGAATAGGGAAATTATAATTCTGTATTCACGGTGAGTTTCCGCAGCCGGGAATTAGCGAGTGAACCAACGCTTTAACTGGCTATTTCTATGCTTCGGAGTAACAATCGCACGGCACTTCAGAAGCTGCATATAGCGCGATTTATGTCAGCGGTCCTTTTGATGAGATCATCGGCTATAAACTTTGTATGCGAATAGCCTTCGCGATATTTGATGCAAGTAACACGCTGCACCATTTCCTATAATCAGGAACGGCAAGGCGTTGCGAAATGGATGCCCCATTGTCTAGCGGATAAGCCATGACGTAAGACTTCACGACACGCAAATCTAAACCTAAATAACACACGCATGTCACGGCCGTATTGAATTTATCTTGATTCTATTGTAGAAACTTGTCGCTTTACTACAAAAAAATTACACACGTTAAACACAGGTTTAAATATACACTCTCTAATATTTAATCCAATCAATTAGATGTTACACGTGGATGACGTGGCAGCATGTTATTGTTGGAGAAGAATTTTAGACGTGAGTTGAAACAGTGTTTAATTATATATTTTTTGTGGTAAGACGCTTGGTATCGAGAAATAATAGTGCCCGTAGTGCATTATGGAATGATCCATTGCCTAGGTGTGAAAGCTGCTAGTAACAAGTGAAGAAATAAATACAGGAGAGAAGATTCTTAGTGTATCTAAGGTAGAACAATCGGTATTGTCACGAAGACAAAATATAGACTAATAGCTTCTTAGTGTACATCAAAAATACACATTTGGGTATTGCATATCAACTATATCTACATAGCTATCTTGTGCCAGTTTTTAGACAACATGTGACAGTATAACAGCTTACCATACATGGAACACGTCAATGGCGAGCACCGACATTGTGGCGTCTGACAGCAGGACCTCATATCGACCACTAACAATTTTTAGAGACATGATACTAATATAATTAAATACAACAGGACTGGGTAAAATTAGAGGCAGTTATTAAAAGCCAAGAAGTTTGCAGGAGTTGTAACTTTTCTCACTCTTAGGCATTCGAAATGCTCTGCCTACCTGTCAAGGGACGTACCGTGAAGATAACTCGTATATGGACATTCTCATTTTCTATTATTTTATCGTCATAAGACAAGTCTGTTTAGAATTTTAACTATCGAACAAAATGACCCAGCCCGTTACACTACATTTTCAATAGATGGCGCCACCAATCGGTTACAAAAAATTATAATCTTTGAAATTTCATCCTAAAGCAATTATCAGACTACCTAGTGGCTAGAGAGCTACTAAGTGTTGTGATAACATATCTCCCAGGCAAGGGATAATTCAAACAAGTATAGTGAATCTAAATCCAAGTGACGCGGACGGAGAGAAGATTTCTATAGGAGAAGACAGAGAACAAGCACAGCTCTTCAGATATTAAGAGACAACCGTGGCCAAGAGATGGCCAGGGTGTTAAGCCTAACCTGCAAATCCACTGGCTTTCTCTAAACTGGAACACAATAGCAACTGGCGCCTAACACTGGCCTTATGGCGGTACGGTAATGCAGGAATCCCTACTTGGGAAAGTCGCTGCCACTCTTTATCACGAGCTATCTTTCTGGTTATAACCCAATTAAACATATGCTCGACTCTTACAAGCTACCAGGTAGTACAGCTCTTACCAGGTCCCTAGTGTGGAATACATATTCTACACTAGGGACCCAAATCAATACGAGGAATATTTAAAACATACGCGACATACATTGGAGAATGACAGAAAATAATGAGAAAGGTATTCAAACACGTGTATCCTAATTGCAATAAAAAAGCTTCATTATCCAAATGAAACATTATCCTTCTCTTGTTAGTTTTAAGTATCTAATCATATATTTAGTTTGGTTCCATCATATCTCGCTTTACAAAAAAGTTAAGTGGCTACAAATATGACAGAGTATCTTGGGAACTTTACTAAGTGGAGGTTTTACTTTAGATAAACGACTAATCGACGCATGATTTAAAAAGTTTTTAGTTGCTAATAGTCACCATTGTTATAATCTTCTGTATAAATAGTCAGGAAAAAAGGTTTTTGAGTATGAAAATATCATAGTTTAGAAATATTACAGTTCTTTTGTACTTGGATGCTTGTTTAATATTTCACAGATTATAGGAAGGATAACATAAAAAATCACCAAGATGTTAAAGTGTATAATTATAAAATAAAATCTATCCTATATGTTTATCCAAAACACTCTCTATGCGTTTTCCAAATTTCATGAAAATCGGTACAGCAGTTTTCGCGTGAAGGAGTAACACACAAACATAGAAATATACAAATATTGATATGTATTAGTCCAAAGAAATAACTAAATAACGTTTGTGAGCTTTTAGTTATATATTTTGCTTTTATAATTTACCTTAAAATAGTGTGTCTAACTGGTGGTGCACTATAAAGAGTAATCATTCATTAAACAAGTAGTTGTTTAAAGAGAAGATAATGACAAGTCGAGTTGTCAATTATTAGGGAACAGGTAGCGATCACAGGCCATAAAAGTGCGGGTTTCACTGGTCCATAAAAGCTACCTACCCGACCGCGAGCTTTTCTATCTTTTGTACTTGTTTGCTTAGTATTATTGTTTAGAAATAATTACCTTTAAATTGAGTTTGGTGAAACTGTACTACTGTGTTATACTTTTGGCTCATCGTGGGTGCCCTGGTTATAACTCTGTCTATGATATAAAAGTGAAGATACTTGGTTGTGTTATGTTAGTTGAATTTAAAGAATTTAGGGTTATTGGTATCGGTAAAGGCACATTAGGTTGCAGGTTTAAAATTGTTAACAAAGTGGTAATCGCTGAACAAATACTTCTGACTCAGAATTGGAAATGGAAAATACTCACATACCTATGGCGATAAGCCTTACAGGCTCAAATGTCGTATATTTCAGTTATTTGTGTACATTTATGTATAATAGTGTTTGCCCGTTGGTCGAAATTCGACCATAATCAATTTTAATATCTTGTTGATAAGAACGTTTTCTCAAGACCAACTTTTTTTTCCAAACTTTTTAGTGTGCCATCTGTGATCTTTTATCATCATCATCAATATATTTGATTGTGTAATGTTTCATTTATTGATTTAATGTACTTTAAAGTATTATTATTGAAAAATATTAGCGTTCTGCATTTCTTCTACACATAAACTGCCAAAATTTGCCAAATTTTATGTTCCTGCGTCCGCGCAATTTTCGTAAAAAGGGATCCAAAGTTTTGGCGTCATAATATATAGAATTATACTTGCATTTTTCGAAATTACTAATTGTATTAAGAACATATTTTTTGTTAATGTTATTTTAACGTATGAAACAGTTTAATTTTTTATTGATTTTATTACACTGGCCTACAGATCCAGGACAATCTCACTCAAGAAAGTCTCTCAAAAAATTTTTCTTAATGTATAATTTCTAAATAAATTAATACTTTCTCCGAAATATATAGGTACTTTTTTAACGTTATAAACGAGAGCTGATATAAAAAAAAATGCTAGATTTCTCGGATCAGCTCACCGAATATATTTAAAGTCAGGTATAAAATGTTAGGCACTGTTACTGTTATTACAGCAATTTTTGAGTTGAGGACTAGTGCCAAGACGTCAACAACGTTATATTTTTTAAAGACCATTGCTTTGAAATTATCCCTGTTAAGTAATCTTAGGTGTAAATATGAAGCGATGTTTTTGAAATGCTATTCTTTGTAACAAGTTTCGGTCAAAAATAAAATTGCCCAAAAAATAACAAACACGCTCAATTTAACTGAATGAATGACAGATACTTAGATAAAATAGTGTACTAAGTACCGATCACCTTAAACCATTCATAAGTAGTAAAAGTACAAATCAAAGTCAATGCCAACCTCAGGTGAGCCATAAACACACAATCATAAACTGACGTGAACACTCGTATAACTTTTTCAACAATTGTTTCCTTTTAATGGGCTATTATATGCGCGTTTTACGCAAAATTATGTCAAAGTTACACCTCTGGCGTGCCGTAACTAGGTGCGATAAAACCCATCTTTATGGGTAGTAGTAGCAATCGAATACGAACTAGCGCCGCTTTATGAATGAAGCCTTTTTATAGCTCTCATATTATCAGTTCCTAATTACCTCTTAATACCGCGATTTAGGGAAGATTTTGTTATTGCATGTCTATGGTCGCGGTTTTACGATTTAATAAAATTGATTGGTGACAAGCTAAGAAGTGGCCGTGCATGCTTCACCCCGAATCTAGTTTTTTATCGCCTGATCAGTCTAAACAGTGTTTATTGCGGCAATATTTAGTTTATTACTATTACTCAAAGATCGGTTTATTGTCTTAACGGTCAGGTATAGTGTTTATTTATTAGTTATACATTTTTATTAGCGCTTTATTCTACGTAAACTTAAATTTATTGTCGGTAGTAGAGTCGATTTACATTGCCTATAAAAAGGTGCTTACAGCTCGTTTTTAAACATTTGTAGCACGTGTTACGCTCATTCATCAAATTTATGGAGGCTTGTGTGAAAATGTTTTGATTTGTGTAATCGGCTGCTTTTTAAACCTTGTGCTTGTCTCTGGTATTTACAGACATTATATAACGCGGGCAGTTTTGCAAAATTCAAAGTAAATATAATTAAATTGTTTTTTTTAAAGGGCGGCTAATTTGGGTCGAATGTTTTTTTAACTATAATTAGACATGAAGACGTAAACTAATTAGGAATTAACTGATCTTAATAATTAACTGATAATAATCTTAACTGATCAAAGACTATTTTGATATCTCGAATTTTAAAGATAATTAAATATGTATAGTAAAATTTATTTTAGAAAGATCTATTTTTTACCTTTGTCTAACTTAACTGTTGGAGGACTCAATATCGAGTGTCATTATATGATAGAGTACTCTATTATATAGCCAGCTCAAAATATAATTTTGAAGAGTTTCAATTTGAATGGGTTTGGTGAAATAATCAATGTAATCTCTTTTAGAATGACATTTATACCTTAATGCGACTTAGCAATACCTAAATATGCAAAAAACAGCTAGTTTGTTCAGAAAGTAGACTCAACTTATTTTATTGTAAGAGCATTTCACATACTAAAATAATTAAGTAAGCTTTAAATAAATTTAAAATATTTTAAAAACACACAATTAGGATAAAAAAAACTATCTTCACCCATGACAAATCGAAGACATAAGTCCCGCGATGTGATAAATGACAAGTTATTTTTATTAGAAATTGAAAGAAAACATATTTTCTTGTTGTTGCCCAACCCGATGATCGAACCATAGACCTCGTGAATTTTAGTCCGACACCGGATCACTAGACAACAGTTGCGATCAATAAGTATACCTATTTTTATTTTTATGATAAAAGAAAACTGAAGAACCCGGAGCTGTTGTTTCTGCTAATCTGTCATTATTGGCAAAAGTTGTCTTTTAAATACTTACCTGTTGGTAGCTTAAGTAAATTACAATACGCTATGATATTGGTTGTTTGGGGTGAATGGCTTACTGTTTATATTACCAACAATAATGATAATGACATAGTATCTCCCATATCGTAGAGTTCAGTACAAAGGGTCAGTTTAGTCATAGGGGTCGAATCTAACTTATTCCTGTCGTCTCTATGTCTCTACTTGTCTAAGCTTTGTCATGGTCCAGATAAAGCTGCCAGCATCAATAGATATCTACCTAATTTAAAGATTTTTCCACATTTAATTTAAACAGTAACGCGTGAGTATGTTCCTTGTTGCACAGGCAAGAACAGTTTTCCTGTACCATCAGGATAACCATCAACATATCTTTATCGACTCTTTTCTGGGAAGACTTTCAATTTCTTATTTTTTCCTGATAAGTTTTAGATCCCAAAACTGTCGTAGTTTTTTGGGCTCAATAATAATATTTCAGTGTCATCATGAGGTTTCTCCATTTTAGCTCAAACTACTAGATGAAACAAATTCTATGTTTAATCGATTATTGTAATCTTTGCTATTTTTATATAGGGTAAAATATCTACTTTTAAACGAATATTTCTGATATAATTTAATTAACTGTCAAATCACTTATTTTAATTTACATTATTAAGAAATTACGTTATTAAGTATTTAATAAAATATTTTATCAAAAAGGCAAGTTAAGCCACAGTCAATTGCCGAGCAAAGCCGCGCTATCCTGCTAGTATGTTATAAAACAACTCTAGTCTAGACGTATTAAAAGAATAGTCTCAGAAAAAAAATCTATCTATTTGCAAAATTTTATCAGAATCGGTCAAGCAATCTGGAATTTTGTGGTCAACAAAACTTCTTTCACAAATCTCATACATAATATTCAACGTTATACTCAGTACAAACTAACTTTACACATGTAGAGTCAAACAATTTGCATCTAGAGTGGTTTTCAACGCAAGTACTGCAGCGGCGAACGAACATTATTCCGATAAAGATACCTCCAGTACCTTGTGGGTGTAAAATGCGGTTTGACTGTGTGAGTACTACACACATTCAAAGCTTTACTTGTGTGCAGCGACGGTAGAGCCGACTTGTAACACCGCCATCTAGTGGCCAGGAGTTCGTAACTTTTAATATGACAGTCAAGGTTGATAAACTCATAATAAATAATAATTTATAAATCTATTTATCAGTTTCCATTGTGCAAATAAGACTTAGAAATTACGTAAACATAATTCACTTTAGAAAAGATTAAAAAATTTGAACTTTGCTGTAAGGTACACTTGTTTACAAAATCACAAAATGTTTGACACAACACTCTGATAAGTTTGTCTGAAAAACACTGAGTATGTTTATATGTCTAATCATGGAAAAAAAATGGTGATGATTTATAATAAATCTTGATTGCTTTGAAAATTTAAAAATTGCTCAAAATTTAATTATTAATTAAGAAACTAAGATATACATACCGGGTAGGGCACTCGGAGGCGGGTAAGGTGCACTGGAGACTGACTCAGGTGCATAATTTCTCAAGCCGTAGGCATCGTGCGAGAATCCTGAAGCTTCTGACACGGCAGTCCTGCGTTCATCGCCCCCAACATAGGACAGCGGTTGCTCCCCTCGTGGGGCCCCATATGGATAATTCCAACAAGGTTGTGAGAACCCCTGGTGACAACCGTCAGCATAGGGTTTGTACTCTCCACCACTGGTAGGCCAAAAAGGCAGGCCCGATTTACGTTCTCTCTCAACGGGCAGGTTGTAGTATGTAGGCCCGGTGGGATACTGGTGGTCGAAGGAACCTGGCGCATCAGGTGGATAGCCCCAGGACTGCTGTGCATGCCGAATGACTCCAGGCTCTGGCTCGTAGCGTTTTGCTGGGATGTGGAGTGGCTGCGGTGGGTTGGAGGCGACCGAGGCTGGCGAGGCGCTGGAGGCTGATGGTGGGGCGGCAGCGGGCGCAGCCGGCGGTGATCCGCCTGGCGGTGATGCGTGCGCCTCTTCATAGAGCGCGCCGCCGACGCCGTTCATCACGGACCACCAGGCCGGCCCGGCGGAGTGCCCGGAGGCGGGCGCT
>NJDD01000103.1:297128-312509 GCA_002245505.1 Calephelis nemesis | reverse complement strand
CGACGCGGCAGCCGCGTCGCAGGGCGCGCCGAGGCCCCCGACATGGTTGTCAGGGTACAGGGTGGCGGTCGGGCAAGCCACGGGGGAGCGGGAACGGGCCGGCGGTTCACGCGCGCCGCGGGCACATTGCACCACGCGCACACGCGACCATGCAGGAACGGCACATGAAAGTCAAAACGCGATTCCCGATTTAGCTAGCCAGCCGGATGAGAGGCGACCGCACTCCGACGGATGGCCCCACTGGGGCTTCTTGGAAAACTATCAGACTCTACACGCTGGCAGGCCAATAGTCTTGGCCAGCCAGGAATAAACTCATAAAAATTAAGTCCAAGTCTCACGAAATTTTTAAAAAATATATTTATTAGAGCGGCAAATAAAGTTTTTATTAAATACAAAATCAGTTTTTAGCGCAACAGTTCAATTTATCACCAGTTTAAAAAGTATTATGTAGAGTCAAGAACGAAGTCGTGAGTATATCGTAATGTGTTCGCGACACGAAGAAATAATATTTGAGGCGCGCAATCGGCAGCGCGGTCGAGCGCGGAGTGGCGGTGCGGCGCGCGGCGGTGTGTGGCGCGCGGAGCACACAGGCGCGAGGCAGTGAGCCATCTAGCGGCGGGCGGCGGAACCTCGAGTCGAATACATCCGCCGACCGTAGGCGGCCGCCCGCCCGTCTTACCTTATACCGGACACTACATTATTTATTAATACATAAACTTTACATTACCATATATTTAAATGTTTGCCTTTCTGTTTTATTTAACTATTGTTATTCAAAAATAAAACCCAATAAAAAGTAGAGTTCCAAGTTCAGATATCTACGTTTTTACGAACTGCCTGACGACGACTAAGATCACGGGTACTGGTTACGTAGTAAAACGATTAATGGAGGCAAAATAGTCATAAACTGCCGTTTAACCAAACTGCAAGCGTCACTCAACCAGCGGCAGGCTGCCATCAATAAAAAACGCGAGACTTTATGACGGCAACTCACTCACGTTTTATTGTGAGTATAAACTTAATTTTAGTGTCTGTTAATTTCACCACAAATAATACTAAGTCCTTCTAGATACATTATGTTTCATATTTTCTAAACGACAAACAAGATTTTTCTACATTGATAGCTCTACGTTATATCAGAATTCCAACAACTTTATTTATGTAATTTCAGCTAAATTCTAAAATTATTTCTTGAAACCTTAATATATTAAAAAAATTAAAATATAAGGTTGCCAAAGAATATAGAACTTGCATCTATTTCCTTGTTTCTGTTAATCATTAGATATTATAGCTACATTTTATATTTTTGTATGAATTATACAATTTATTTAAATACAGGTTTTAATTTTTAAACAACAATTGGCATGTTTAACTACTAATGACTTTTTATACCACATGGCTTCTGACTACTTTGACCGGAAGCTGACAATGTGTTTCTCAGCACTGAGGGACCGATTATGAAGATCTATGCCTGCCTGAAGACAATATCTTATATGCTCTCTGAATACACATTATGTATTTGGAAAAGTGCTAGCCCAAAAGCTGTTCCATCAGATTTTTAGAAAAGTGTTCTCTAAATAAATCATAAATCAGATATTTGAAATTTTTAGGACAAACTTTGCTGGTTTAAGTCAAATTTTTATTCAGCCTAAAAGATAGATGGAGAACATATTCTACAGGTTTAGGCTTTTAACAACTGATAAAATGGCTCTAAAAACAGGTATGGTAATGTTCCCAATCTAAGCAAAAAATATCAACTAACAAATTAAAGTGACTGCACAAGAAAACAATGTAGCAATCTGATATTTAATGTTATCACATCTCAAAAAGGGGAAGTATTTAATTCGTCTGTTTTTTATATGTTTGTTTAGCAATTATTCGACCCAATTGTGACCCTGGTAATTGCGGACAGGTGTCCTATACTTAATGTAAGACATTAATAAAACGAAATCTGTACATAATTTAATTTAAAAAACAAATATTTCTACGTCGATACGGGTAAGTGTATACAATACAGGGACACTTCTGTATCCTATATAATTGTCAAAATACCGAAATGAGGGTTATTGAAGTTTTTTTTAGTTTTTCTTTTTAATTTTCCGCAAATACAATCGAACAAACTTTCACCACATTTTGTGTAGTAGCTTACGGTCCGAGTCTACTTTAACCATATCTTTAAGAACGGGAAAATATTTCCCAGACCCAACGTGACAGGTTCTCCCACAATGTCATATGTGGCAAACCTATCGCTAACAGGGCACATATCCAATCCCGGGCAACGTTATTTCTACTAGACAGTTAAAAATAATCATTTTCTATTTTTTTCCCGGTCGAGGGATCGAAGCCGAGACCTCAAGAAGTCAAATCCAACGCCGGACCGCCACAGCACAGAAGCGAGAGGAAAGTCTTTGAATTATAATTATTAATATTTCGTGTACTTGACGCGGTAATAAGATAGGAGTAATTTTTTTAATTGTTGTTGTTTATTTTGGCTGCGGTTTTTTCTTCCGCAGTACAATTACAAGGTACACGTTAGTAAATAAATTAAATACGTCACCGCCCCGTGTAGTCAGGATGTGGAACCCAATAAAGTCGGCTCACCCTTCCTTTCATGCGCACCGTTTCAAAACGAACAATACTCTACAACCAATAAATTTGCTTACAATATTTCACACCTATACAAGCTACATGTTCTGTTTACACAAGAAATGGTAATAAAATATGTCACCGAACAAAAGCTAAAACATACGTAACACACTAAGTAATATTATCTCTTGTTAAGTATTCTTAACATCGCCATTATGGTAATTGAAACCGACTTGTAGAAATAAAATATATTGAGGCTAAGAATTAATTTCCCACACTCGTGTAATTATGGATTTAACAATGAAGCTGTCTGCGGGTTGTCTATTGATATTTTAAAGGATTAATTTATAATGGTCTTGCGAATATTTGTAACATGTTTTATTACATTTAGTACTGGACTTTTTAAACTAAATAAAGCAAAAGCCTGCCAACCAGGCTTCTCGTCAAAATCGTGAACCTAACCTTCTTTTCTTTAAAAATCTGATGACTAATATATTTAACTGTAACTAAATTGTAGTTATCTATTCCTGTTACCATGTCAATGTCTATGACAATGCTTGTTGTCATTGTAGTCCTACTCGAAAGGGAGAGTAAGAAGTACTTTTACCAAGACACCTGGTCATGGGCGCCGGCAACAGGGTGCAAGGGGGTTCAACTGCAACCCCTTGTCCGGAAAGAACATAGATAGAAAAAAATACCTGATTGAACTTGCGGGAGAGTAAAGCATTTCGAGACTATGTATGTATGTATGTTTGTGTTTGTATGTAAATATGTATGTTGCTATACATGTTTATTTCGATGTTTTATATTAGTATGCAACTCTCTGAAAATAATCCTGGTGACGCCCATGCACCTGGCTAACCCATGTTGGTCCTAGTACTCCTTACGCTATGGTAAATGTATTGTACTTTTCTTTCACCATCAGGAAAGCAGACATTGTTTACTATCTCGTAAAAAAAAAATCAACATTTCATCTTAATTTATTACAAAACAACAACTTCTTCGGTATTTAAGATGGTATATCTTTTTTACTACCATCAAATCAAACTCTTTTTATCTCATTTAATACAAATAAAGAAATATATTTTTTATTTTAAAATACGAATTTTTTTTTTAATATAAATAGCAAATATTTGCAAGTAATAGTACAATAACTACAATTTGCTTGAGGTAGAACTTATTTTTGTGGCATTTCATTTGTTTATTTTTGTGTGAAATTTAAGTGAAAGAAAATAAACACACACCTGATGATATGAAACAACTGTGGCTTACAGAAATTATAGATGGTACAAGATTGTAGATGTGGTGAAAAGTGTTAAGCCAGGATGTTAAGACTATTGTGCAAGTCTACCACACCGTCCGAATTAGAATAGGAAATAGTCATTATGACAGCATCACTATGTAAGGCGGTGGATCCCTAGACAGGAAAATTGCTGCACAGCACTCTATCTACCAATGCTCTGTTGGTCCTCATTTATCCTGTGCTTGCATCTTACTAGCTGCTTGAGAAAGAGAATATATTCTAACTAGCGAACCCATATCAATACAGGGGAATGATTAAGCGCTATATAGTACATACCTACATTAGTCCTAAAATGTATTTTAGTCGCTATTAAAGTGTATTTTTTTAGCTAAGTCTAAAATTATAAATAATATATAATACAGATACAAAAACTTCTTTCCGTTTTACAGTAGGTACTTAGTTGCATTAACGCAGACGTTTTTACATATTTAAAAAATGTTTTCAAACGCTAACTATATTTAATCTTGGGAACGCAAGAACTATACGAGCTTCAAGCGTGTTGAATGACAGAAACAAACATAGGAACAAGTGTTCGCCTTAACCGGGCCCGTCTATAAATATTTATGTTAGGAAACTCTCCAGGCCAATGGTCGGCTATACATCCACGTAAATAAAAGTACGCTTTCTTATCTCAAACATGTGTGCGATGTTACGTTACGCAAAGCAGAAATCGACACTGTAGACGATGTATTTATATACTATCTACATACCATACAAATATACCTATTTACATGAAGCAAAGTAAGTATATTGCGTCATACAAATAGGTACATATCTATCACAAACGAATTTTAACAGATGTAGAGTGGTCACACCTCTGTGATCTAGCGGTCCAGCAGCGGATTTGACTTCTTGAGGTCACAGGTTCGATCCCGGTGTCGGGCAACAAAAAACTTAGAAAATATGTTTCAATTTTCTAATAAAAATAATGTTGGCTGGGATTTGATATGTGACCGATTGGTGTTAGGCTTGCTACCAATGACACTTCGACTTAGTGTCGTCCGCTAGCTTTGGGAGACAGTATATGAACATGTAGAGTTTAGAAATATTAGAAATATTTATTCATCGCACGCACGCATCTAGGTTAAATTTAACTACTACTCTTACTACTAAATGAAAAGCGATTTAACGGTAGTAAAAAGCTAGCTCAGAGTTAAATATTTAACCCAGAAATGTTAAAGTTAACCTAAAGTTAATGAAGCACCAGGACTTTGATGGTTATAAATATTTAGTGAATATTAATTCATAAGATAGTTTAACTGTAACTTAAAAAGAAGGTTTGGTTTTCTTAATTACATCTGTATTAAACATTTAGTAAGAAATATCCAGATTATTAATACAAAATAAAATACCTAAACAGCCGTAATCGTTAATTAAGTAACTTATATTGAAAACATCTCGAAAATTTAATGGTTGAACTGTCAAAAAAGCTAGCAAAGCTGCACTTCCTTATCCGAGCAGGGATCGTTAATTTTTGACGTTTTTGTCATTATCCGTTTGTTACCGGTTCGTTTTTTTTTAATGTATTTTTTTAACTCTTGAAGGGAAAGAGTGGTGTTTTAAATTTGATGCTATGTATGTGTCTGTCGGTGTTATAGATAGTTTTACCTTATGTGAGAGACCAGCGAACACTCACATGACTCTTGTGATATAATAGGCTACATAAATAGAATAAGCACATTGCTGTCCTGTGGCCGACATGGTAGACATATTTTTCAAATCTACCGGCTGCCTTACCCTCTGACCAGAATATGAGTCATATTCGTAGTCCTATTAACGATAAGAATAGATAAGGTGGTGGATCTCCGAGACATGGTGGAGACCTCAGGCATGATATTTTAACCTGTGCTAGTCTCTTACGCTGTTGCAGAAAGACAGGCGATCTATTGTGCTCAGCAAACTTAGACCAAGTCGAAAAAGCTTTACATTTATATACATCTGGTTAAAAGCGTGAGTAATGCAATTCGCGCTACTTGGACTAAATTTTGAGATTACCTTTAGTTAAAAACAACGATTTACTACAAAAAATGTACTTGTCACTTTACCACGTATTAAATATTGTTCTAGACAAAAACAGTTATTTTGGCTATTACGATACTGGACATTGAAATATTTAAAAACTATGAATGTGACTTTCGCAAATTTTCTTAAACTTAAAATAAAGCCAATAGATCAATCTATGTGTGTAGAAAAATTTAGAATATATTCTTCGCCATTTCTGAATTCTAAATACTTTACATATCTACTAATGTATTAAAACCTATATCCTATTAATATTATAAATGCGAAAGTTTGTATATATCGATGTTTGTTACTCTTTCACGCAAAAACTACAAAGCCGATTACGATGAAATTTGGTATGTAGGTAGCTGAAGACCCAGAATAACATATAGGCTACTTTTTATCCCGGAGTTCCCGCGGGATTGGGACTTACGCGGGTGAAACCGCGGGGCGCAGCTAGTTATAAATGAAAGATAACATAAGTGCAGATAATATGTTATTTATGATATTCTTATAAAATAAAATATTATGGATAAAACAGGCTTGTTTAGTATTTCTTTATAAAAAAATGGTTTTTATCTACATTTCAGGTATTATGTAGTTAATGTCTTAACTTATAATGAATGTATAATGAATAATATAAAAAAATCCTTAACATACTTTTTGAAAATTTTCCATAAATTCATAATTAATTTTGAAATTAAAAATGAAGTGATAAAATATGTAAATGACTTAATGCGAAAAACAATTCTTGGAAAAAAAATCAAATGTTTATTATTAATATCTGATTATTTTGCTAAAATACATTATTAAATTAAAATATTCACCTTGTCTTAAGCTGGCTAGCGAACACTGTGTGAACGGGCTGGGTAATCTGGAAACATGTTAAACTTTTAAATAACATAGCACGAACATTAAAACAAACACAGACATAGACCAAGTTTAGCACCTGATATAGTAACTGTACGCTATGATACAGACTATAGGCCAACATTATTAACCTATCTACAGATAAAGACAAACCTTCTAAAGCTTTGTTGCTAAGATGTTTTTGTTCATTTTTGAAAAATAACAGTGACTGGCTAGTAACTGATCTAAAATATCCTAAAATAATGGCATTTAGTCAACTTCCGCCTAGGAGTACGTTAGTCTAGTTTTATTAATAAGATAAAACGACACTATAATGTTCTAAAAGCTAATTAAGATGAGTGAAAATTCCAAGTATCGCCTCTGTGGTCTAGCGGTTCAGTTGTTGGACTTGATAGCATGAAGTCCCGGGTTCGAGTCCCTGGTCGGACAATAAAAACAAAATTGGGCTTTTCCAATTTTCTAATAACTAAAATTGTTGCTTGGGATAGGATATGTGCCCGGCTTGCCACCTATTGCCACATTGTGGGACTTACTATCTTCGGCTAGTCGTGCGTGCCCTGGTTGTGCCTCTGCCTGCTTTTTCAGGGATATGGGCGTGAAGATACTTCCAAGTGTCGTTTTTATGACGTAAGACACCGAATAAGCAAACGGCTCTACTAATAGTAAGGGGCAACCATGGTCTAGAAACACCGTAGGTGCGCGGGGTGTGAGGCCTGTTGTGCTAGTATACCATATACTTTACTCTTCAGACTGCAACACAACATTGGTATTATTGACCTAAAGTACATAAGGCGATGGATCTCCACCAGGGCAAATAACTGTACAGCAATGTATCGCCAGATGTTTTGCAGGCAACGAAAAATTAAATACATGCAATGATTTTAATAGTGTACAAATTTATTATTTTATTTACATAAAAACTAACTTATATACCCATATCTGTGCAGCGGATTAAATGGTTGGTATAGAAAAGAAAAAGTAGTAGTGGGTAGTCACCCTAGAACTTTGTAGCATGACATGTGAATAAGAGTGATTTTATAGTGTATGATAAACAAAAGGATGCCTCTACTTATAGCAAAAGCCTGTAAGAGACAAAGAAGGGAGATTGTGTCGTTATTTCTACAATATATCAGTATAAGTACTTTATTGCACATGCCGACATAATATTATTCTTATCAGTACGAAACATTTTATTATATAACCATACCAACATATTCATATTTTAATAAATACGAAATGTCCTCCTATCTGTATTTTACACTATCGCGGTTAAACTACTGCGCTACAGTTTCAATGAAATTTAAGATGCATAGACATAGTTAGCAAGCAGAGTTCAAACATAAACTACCTACTTAGTTTTCTTCCAAAAACGAACATCCAAAGAACTACAATGGTATATGCAAGTACATATGAATATTATTTTGAAGTTAACCAAAACCATTCTTCGCTCACGAAGTTGCAGTTAGCAGGTAATATTTACGTAAAAATCAACACAAAATTCTACTTCAATCACTAATAATCCAAAGTCCCTCTTTTTAAACTGATATTTTACGAAAATATAAAAGACTCCATTTTCTATTTTAATCCAGTATAAATTATTCCCACTAATGTAGCGTGTTTCTAGTCGTAGTTTAAATAGCATCTTCGGTTGGAGAGAACGAGCTCAGTTTATTTTTGAGCCGGCTCCGCCCCTCCCGCCAAAAAACCATTGACAAAGCTCTACAATGCTTCAGTTTATTTTGTAGCGAACGATAAATCCTTTCTAAGTCATTCGATACGGAGCAAAGTCACGAAGTTTACATAAAATAGGCGATTTGAGTCGATTGCTACGTTTTTTTCTCCCATAAGGGTAAGAACGTACGTTTGAAAGTAAAAAAGACATGTCTACAGGATTTTTTCTTAAAAGATTATGGGCTTTCTAGCTGTGTTGATCGTAAACCTTGTTTATTTTCACATACAAATCGACATGTTACTGTAATGATTGAGACTAACAATACATAGTTTTCTTGGGATACCAATTTTTAGCTATTGATGCGAAAGTTAATAATATAACAACACAAAATTTTATATAAACGCTACAACAATGCATTCCTTTTGTATCATATTTTATATATTTATTTTGCAATGTTTATAATAATTGTATATGTCTCTAAGATAAAATGCAGACAAGAAACATACTTATATATCAATTGCACGCGGAGTTATCCGCGTGGTTAATTCTCCCACAGGAACATTTTTCGGGATAAAAACTATCCTGTATGTTAATCCACGCTACTCTCTGTGTGGCAAATTTCATTAAAATCGATTTAACTGTTTTTCAGTGAAGGAGTAATAAACAAACAAACATACAAACTTTCGCATTTAGAATATTAGTAGGTTTATGTTAGGATGTAGAAATATGATAAACAAGATACATTACATATTTCATAAATAACAAAACTAATAGTTTTGCTATTGTATTAATAAGATTAACACATGAGCCAGTCAGACAAGCAGACAACAACAATTTTAATTATCCAAGCAATATCCTGTTAGTTTGTCATTATTGACACCAACCACATGTATTATTCTACTAGGTAGTCGCCATTATTATATAAGATTTATTTTGTTTTATGATAGCGTCCTCTACCTAAGAAACCATGACGGCGTTTGATTTGAACTCCCAAGAAATTCTTATTTATAATGCTGTATTTGAAGTTATTGTGTACTGATAAGCTATTTAAAAAGGACTTTATTTGTTTACTTAGTATATAAATTAATTTGTGTTTTTGTCTATATTTATATAAATGAATATTTTATATACTTGATTAAAATCCTTTAAAATGTGATACATTAAGGATAACCAAACTATAAATATATACTATCATCAATAATACTTATTTGCCTTAGTATAAAAATATTTAAGCAGATGTAGTTTAATAAAGGTTTATAAATAAATGGAGGCATTATTAACCCAATGCGACTTCCGGTGCAGTTGCCGCTTACTGCCCACGCAACCATGGCGAAGTACGACCGTGCAGCACGCAAAACCAACTATAAAATCTCATTACATTTGCTATGAAAAACTGCACATAGTATTGTAAACAACGTAGTTCTAAAAATGCGTTTCTAACTACTACAAATTTACTACTACTATTATTAGTAGTAATTTACTACCAGCAGCAGTAGTAGTCATTTATTATTAACTAGCGGCCCGCCCCTGCTAGTATTTGTGTTTTATGTTTATTGAGTTGTGTGTTTTAAACTCTGTGTATGGGTGTCTCTGTCTGTGTCGCAACTTTTAAACGGATTAACCGATTTCGATGAGGATTTTCTTATCTGAACGCTGACGTGTTTGAAATGGTTATAAGCTACAATTACATACCTAAGCGTTTTGTCAAAGGTTTCTTTAATTGTTTTTTCAAATTTAGGATTGTTACGTTATTCCTGTCAGTTATTTCTATCTTTATATAATAAAAGTAGGCAAGCAGGTAGCTTTCTTATTATTAAGAGACAAGCTGAGAGTTTAGGCGACGTGTAGAAAACAATCGACTAACCTCCTACCCTTTAGGACAAAGGGCAACAATTGTAACCAATGATGCTATTTATATCTAGATATTTACTGATATAAAAATACCTAAATCTCCATTTAGCTTGTTTATCACTTAAACGCATGTACCAATTTTGCTAATTCTTTTTTTGTTATATTGATTGTTGGGTATTGTCAGAACCATATGAAAATAAAAACCGGTAAAGTTGTATGGAAAGTAAACCGTTTCCCCGTGTTGGTCCGGGCTCCTTTGTAGATTAGACCATCTACTTTCCTGTGCCAGGCAGCTCGTAAAAGGCGAGCGTAGGCTTGCCGTCACTAACACCGTGATATCTGACTAGGTGGTAGAGTTTCGCAGCGACTCACCCGGATTGGTACCACCGCCTTACCTGCCGCCATAGCGTCATGACGTGTTCCGGTTCGGAGGGTAAGTTAGCCGGTAAACTTACTTTTGCTCGAGGCATAACATCCCGACCTCTGGTTGGCAACGCACCATTACCACCTTTGGTGTCTCTAGGCGGCGGGAATTTCTTACCGTCAGGAAATCCGTCTGCTTGTTTGCCTTCCAATGTCATAAAAGAATCCATACAACTAAAAACCGTAAGTAGCTGTTAATATCAACCGATACGCAGCTCGCCGGGTTGGTTAGTATCGTACATAATTAAAACACGTTAATAAATGAGATATCTTTAAGCCTTATGGATTTTAAGATGACAATCTGAGGATGACTAATGGCGGGTATCAAATGGAACAAGCCAATCACAAGATAACTTTCATGACGGGCAGTACCGTCATTAGTGAAACTGGTTTTGTACTGCATCCACACTCCACGCCTACTCAGAAACTGTAGGGTTGCCGATCGTAATAGTTTGTTGCTCTATAATTTAATAATTCTATAAAAACTGTTACACCTACGCCCGCTTAATCAAAATCCATGACATATTGGTAACAGCGCCATCTATTAAGCGTCGCTAGTAAACATAAATTTTGTACAACATTTACGTAATATTATAAACTTATTAATAATTAACCTCCTCGTTGGTCAAGGCTACTGTCATGACAACGAGGAGGTTAATTTTTAATACACGCCTGCGTACACGCCTAACACCTCCAAAAAGGCTCGGGTTTGATTTCCGATGAGGACAGAAATTTGTGTGATGAATATCAAAATGTATGTACCGATTTCAAGGTCTAGGTGTGTTTATTAAATTTATTCTGGTATTTACTTATGTAATTCTGTGTATTAGTATTGTTGGCCAACACCCATAACATTATTATATATTATATTTGATATTTTCCAGCATCGGCACTTGGTCAAACTACCAAATATTCACATTTATAAATGAGGAAACACTTGTACTGTTTTACGTATCACTTACACTTTATTATTTTATAAATAGCCTACCTGTTTCGCTACTAGGTACTCCCTAGTAATTAAACTACTTACTACTTACAAGTAGTTAAAGTTTTAGCCCTGATGATATTGTTAGGTATAAGCGAAACCGGTAGGCTTTTTTTAAAATACCTAATAAATTAGCTATAAGTAATACGTAAAACCGTACAAGTGTTTCTTCAGTTAAAATACTCATAACATAAGCTTCTAATTTCATTACTTTGGGTATAAATTAAATTTTAGTTCATGTATTCTCTAGGGATGTTAATTAATGAATGTGTTTAATACTAACAATTTGAATAAAAAAAATTGAATAAAAACTTCATATTTACCGGTTTTCGAGTTTAAAGTTTTTAAATGATATTGGTAGGCAAACAGGCAGACGAATTTCCCGGTGGTAAGTAATTTACGCCGCCTAGAGATACCAGGCCGGGATCTTAGGCCTTGCGCAAAGGTAAGTTTACCAGGTACCATATCCTCCGAACGTCAACGGCAAACACTGATATTATGGCGGCAGGAATACAGTTTACATATTTGGCAATTCTACAATAAACGTAATATTATGTACATTATATTATTTTATATAAATAAAGAAATGAGATGGAAAAGTTACATAAGCCAATTAAAATATTTCCATAATAAAACTAAGTAGGTATTAGTATTTGTTTTTGGCACATAACAAAAACGTTTAACAAATCCTAATACATAATTCAATAAATGCCAATATTGACGAAAATGTGTTCATTCTCAATTAAAAAATTTGTTTTAAACGTACATTAATTTCTTGAAAAACAGAAAAGCATTACATAGTTATTATAATAAAAAAATAATAGTAAACCTCGTCCTCTTCATATTGGTTGATTAAATTGTCATTATTAATTAATAATAAAATATATCCTCTATCAAAGGCTTGCGACGAACCCTATTGGTGTTAATTAGTGAAATTATTTCAAAAACTTAAAAGTTTTTCAACGTATTTAAATACCTCACCCCGTTCAATCCTATCGGAAACATTATATAGACAAACATTTTATTTTACCGTTTTTTCTATAAGTAAAAGACAGTAGAACGATGGCTTGAAGTACTCTATTTGACGTTTACGACTCAATCCTGGCCGCCAGTCGACCAAGCGGGTGCATAAAAACCGCTTACATCAAACCTCTTAGGCGGATATCACACTGTACCGGACGCTGCTCCGATGCGTATACTTACGGTTGTTTTATAATATTGGAAGAAAATAAGCAAACGAATTTCCTAAAGAAATTCAAGCTACCCATAAACACCAAAGACTAAGGTGAATTTCCAACCTGAAACCGAGCAATCAGGCCTCGTGCAAACGTTAGTTTACGGGATAATTGACCTAAACCGGATCACGTCAATGGCAAGCTAGAGCTATGCTAGTGCATAGATTACTGTAACAGGTAAGGCGGTGATACTAATACGTGCAAGTCACTTCAAAACTCCATAGAATCAGATGTTACAGGGTTTGTAAAACGGCTTTGCCCGTCTTTTACTAGTCACGCTGAAGACAGATGGTCTATTCAAATAAAATGTTTCACTTTTCAATTTCCCGCCAAAAAAATGTATACGATAATGGCGTGATAAAACAGGAAATATAGTGCGCTAAGATGAGTTGGACTTACCGGAAGCCTAAACCCCCAAATATATCCAGCTCCTCACAACACAGCACTAAACTATTTTTATTATCACCAACAATACACACACTACTAAAAAATCAACGTACGTTTCGCTTTGTAACCGAAACATCATCAGGAGAATTCGACTGAACTCCACGAAGGTTGAGCAGATAGAAGGTAGTATATTCAGCAAAGGAGCCCGGACCAATACGCTGACAATATTTAATATCGTGCGATTTTTGTATCCATCGGCAACCGCACAGTGTGATACCCGCTTTATTAACTCAGAGTGCGTTTAAACAAAAACGAAATGAAACATAAACGCAGCTCACTACTCGTTATAGAAGGCAATGGGCTAGTTTCTGATACGATAAGTATGAGATGGTTTAAGTGAACTCGACGTTTGTATCAGTTTATCTCTACCCACTCTATAGAATAAATATGACATCTACCCACGCTTTTATAAAACAAAATGATACATTAAAATTTCCTGTTACTACATACTACTGTTAGTGCGAAAGTATATTTGTTTGTTCTTCTTTCACATAGTGAACGAGTGCTATTATTCTGTTATTTTTGGGTGTAAAGAGAGAAGGCTGGAGAGTAGGGTAGCCAACCGTTTAGTAGCGAGACGTTCCATTTCTAGGACCTTTTAAGAAGCGTCCCCTTTGTGGTTTGTGTGAAACGCGATATATCCTGCTTTTTTACTTCCTAATTACGTATGCATGCACATGCCGCTTTGAGCTTACTACTTAAACATTCCTTTAAGTTTTCAACCTGAACAAAAACGCTCAAATAAAAGGTAGCTTATAGTTGCAATAACGTGTAAATTACATAATTATACTATTTTTTACTTCTTATCTTGATTTACATATAACAACCAGATGATTTGCATTCTAAAATTAAATTATTTGGATATTGTGTTTATGTAACTGTGGTGTAACGCTCGCTGACCGCATCCGTAACAGTGAGATCCGAGAAAGAGTGGGACTGAAAGAAAGCGTTGGTGTTAAAATTCGAAAGGGTATGCTCCGCTGGTTCGGTCATGTAGAAAGAGTGACAGGTTAAAGATAAACAAAGTAGATATACAATGCGAATGTGGATGGATGTAGTTACCCGGCGAGACCAAGGTTGACATTTCATGATCAGATCATTCGGTTATTATCCGAGAGTGGTGTCAAGAGTCTCCGAAGCCGACGTGTTTGTATGAAAAGCGTAATGAACGTGAAGGCAGCCAGACAGGTTTGTCAGGATCGTGAGGTCTGGCACTCGATACTCTCTGCCTACCTCGTAAGGGACTAGATTAAGATATGTATGTATGTATTGTGTTTTAAATCCTTGTCCCGCATATGGAATCATTATTACCTGTAATCTTAATAAAGAAAGGCAAACTTAGGCTACTATTTATCCCGATATTTAAACGGGTCTTAACGGGCGCAGTCTAATGCTGAATCTAGTAGTTGTTTAAACATTATCCGTCTTATTAATAAACATGGAATAACCTACTTCAAGGTTCGACCTGGTATATTAGTCATTATTACAATATAATACAGACTATAATGTCAACTTAACTTTACTCTACTTCGAATGTGTGTGGTAGGTGTGACCCGGGAATATTATTAATAACAAATTTAAATGTGACCCGGGAATGTACAAGTGGCCCTTGATGTGCAAGTCTACCGGATAGGTTAACCTAATCAGCCGATAGACTTGCGCATTAAGTCACACCAGTTACAGGACAGTGAAGCACCTATAACATCTATGGTGTCCGTTGGACATTCTTTTACTTAGCATAAAATTCTATCATAAGCCATAGAACGTAAATGTAACAGGTTCCTTGGAAAATTTCTGCAAAACCAAACTTCAAAACTATAGGATCTTAATATTCTACAGTCAATTTCAATATATTTCCATAGAATTTTAATATCACCATTTATAAACTAAATGTCAACTAATTTAAATCAAAGAATTTCTCGCGATGATCTAAGCATAGACAGTATAATGGCCGTGACCTTAGACGCTGGGAATATTTAGAATAGTGTTGCCCAAATGCAAGAACAAG
>NJDD01000103.1:275793-296965 GCA_002245505.1 Calephelis nemesis | reverse complement strand
CAAGACTGAATTTGGGCAACACTATTTTAGAATAGACAATCGTCTATTTTTTCTTATCTAAGTAGCAAAAAACTAATTATACATAAATTTCTTCTGTGACTTTTCAATACTACATCAAGTTGTTATTTATGTACGAGGAAGGAATGTCTTATAAAAACGTGGATAGATTTCAATAGAACAGTTATGTAAGTTTATCAGTAATCAGTAAAGTTAAAGTTTGTTTGTTGGATTGTTTAAGCAAAATGAAATAAATCTTTGCCTCTGTGGTCTAGCGGTTCCGGTGTTGGACTTGACTGCATGAGGTCCCGGGTTCGAAACCCGGGAAGGGCAACAAAAAGAAAAAATTAGGTATTAAAATTTTCTAAAAAAAATTTGCTCGGGATTGGATATGTGCCCGGTATCACATTGTGGGACTTCCTTGTGGGATTACCTATTCGGGGATATGGGCATGAAAATACTTTAAATGTTACTAAACAAATCACAAAGATTAATCAAATCCCAAAGTCATCACATAATAAGTTGTGTTATATTTCAGTTATGTACCTACGCATGCCCCCGTCGGGAAGCCTCATGGTTGGTCAATTCTACGTACTTAGGCGAGTACACTAACTCCTCGACCAACGAGGTTTTCAAACATATCAAAACGTTGCTTGATACACATTGATGAGAGACCGAAACCATATTGGAAAATTTATGTATGTACCCTTACTGGCCAGGGTAGAATAGACAATCTGTCTTCCTATATGGTGTTATAAGCGAGCAATATTTAAATGTGGCATCGCCAACAAGATAACTTGTAATGATCGCCCACTTTACCTTTTCCTGTCACTATGAGAGACAGAGAAACTTCAAATTTATAATTATTTTCCTTCACAGGCTAAAAACTTGAATTGGAATTTAAATCAACTAAGAACTAAGTACAATTTATATTTTATTAATTTTTCTTAAATTTTCTTTTATTTCTTTAATTTTAACTTACAATTGTTGCTCTTTCATTTCAGGCAGTATTCACATATGATGTGATGACCAAGGTAAATAGATCTTCATTTTTGTATATTTACTAGTAGCACGTCCCAGCTTCTCTCGGGTTGACATAAAGTATCTACTACTATTTGAATTATGCGCTTCGGCTTTACACTTTTTACACTTTATACTTTTATTTTTAAATTAGCCGATCTAATCTAATTTTAAGCGAAACGATTAATTATGTAATAACAACTCTATATAGATATCTTTAAAATATATTCGTATTTCCGAAGCTTGACGAATGTAGCCGAAGCGCATAATTTAAATAGTAATACTGTACGTCTATTAATACTTTCTCTTGAATCACTCTAGCTATTTAAAAAAAACTTATTAAAATCCGTTGCGTACTTTTAAAGATTTAAGTAAACATTTTTGTTTTATACGTGTAGTAGTTTATCATAACTAGATAGATTGTAAAATGACCATACAACATATGCAATGATTTTCCAGGCAAAGTCGAGTATCGACTTGTATATGAATTTGTTTACGCAACAGAAGGACGTTAACAACAATACCAAGGGAGTGGGAGGTCCGAGTGTTAAATGGTGCGAAAAGTGTCTGGATCATATAACCGACTTTATGATACGAGAGTAAGTTCTCGATTCATTTGCAATTCTAACTGTGATTTATCAACGACGCCGAATTCAAAACTCACAGATGAGAATCTTCATACATATATTTCGAATACAAATCAGCTTGAATACAAACGACTTTAATGATTTACGAAGTAACCGCTGTATACACAACTATTAATATTAAATACTTATAACTTTAATGTTTTAGATAAAATTGTATGTATAAATAAATAAATAGTCCTGGACAAATCACACAAATTGAATCTAACCCCAAAGAAAGCAAATTATATGCTTGTATAGTGGGTGTTAGTCAACGATTCTAATACATAGAAATACATAAATAGATACTAGAATAAATTTAATAAACACCCAGACCCGGAAATGCAGACATCTAAATGTTCATCACGCAAATGCCTAGCGAATGGTCAGTGTAGTTAGGCGTGTACGCTAGCCACTCGACCAACGAGGCGGTATATTCGCACACAAACAATTTTTACATTGAGTGCTAAGCAAATTGCCCGGGTAGGGATCCATATCCTTATCCTGCCTCTATATTGACAATGCCATGTTCATGTCCAGAAAGTAGGAGAGTCGGTATACTTAACGACGGATCTATAACATGTATGGTGTGAATAGATCACGTTTATCGCTTACCAGTGAGTTTCATGCTTATTTCTATAATTTAAAAGAAAATAATAAAAAACATCATAATTTAACCAGGTCCTTGTCAAGAGCTCCTTAATTTTAATTTCCGTCATTCAGGGATAAAAGATGTCTTTACTCCCATAGGTAAGTTTACTTTAAGTAAGTAAGTATCTTCAAACCCATATCCGTGAAGAGGATGGTTGAGACAATCAGAGCACCCACGACGAGCTGAAGACTCTAAATCCCTGAATGAGATAGTTGGCTAGGCTCGCCAACCGGGCACGTCAAGCAAAGTTATTTTTATTAGAAATTCTACTTGTTTATGTTAGTTACCTAGTTAGTTAGTCAACTTTGAGTTTAGATCAGTTTATGTAATTTATCCAGGGATATATATGTACTTATTAAATTTTATGATTAAGTTGTAATGTCAGTATCGTGAACTTGACAAGATTTTTCAATATTTTTTACATTTAGATCATATTATATAATGTAAACGTTACGAGCAATAATTTTATAGAGTAAAAAGAAGCTTAAATTAAAAACATTAAATGAAGAAATATCACTTCATGTCGCACTAATAAAAAACATGATTTTGTTTGTAATTCGTCTAGTTATATCTACTAGCCACCATAATAATTAGCTACATTACAAAATTCAACTTCACAAGGTGTAAGTAATTTTAATTTGAAACCCTTATAATTTTAACAACCGTTTTAAGGAATCAATATTTTTTAAATTATAGAATAGATTAATTATTAAAGTGCCAATGATGTAGGAACCTCTGGAAAATTATTTTTATTGGATACAGAATGGTAAGTTGTTATCCGCCATTGTAGGTCTAGTCAGTCTAGGTGTCTGGCGTTTACTGATTTTAAATTTATGTATTTTTCTTTATTTTTGTAAATTACCTACATATTTAACTTTTATTTGTGTACAATTAAGTTTAAATAAATAAATGATGTTTGGGCTTTAATTCCTGAGTTAGGTAATTTAAAACGTGGTTTTAAATTTTCTAGGAAAAAAAATCAGCATTTCTTGGGATTGGATACCTAACCGGTTGGCAATAGGTTTGCCATCTATCACATCGTGGGTCACATTATATACATCTTCAGGGACTTTTTTCTTTGTATTAAATGATGAGTAAGTGCCTTATATTAAATATATTCGATTAAATAATTACTATATACCTAACTAAGAGGAAAAAATATCGTTTCCGAGCGAAGGACCTGGTATTATAGTCTTTATTACCCTGTGATACAGACTAAAATCAACCCAACTTTACTCTTACCTTAGCCTCTGTTATTAATAAGACAATAAAAACATAATCGATTTGTTGTTCAGCAAACGTTTTCGGTAACCATACGCCCCACATACTAAGCTGCCAATTACTTGGTGGTCCGTCGTATTCGGTCTATGATTAACATTCCTATAGGTATCGATCCGATGTTATCGACAAGGACTCATTGTGATTCAGACTACCTCAGAATAGATTGTCTATGAGATACACATTGATCGCTGAATTCGAATGTTCACTTATTTACCGCGAATGAATACTAAAGAGGAAGAAATTAGATAAGAACATAACTGGCATTATTTCTATTATTCGTCATATTATCCTACCATCCTACTAATATTATATCCTACTAATATTATAAAAGCAAAAGTTTTGGATATTTGTTTGTTACTCCTTCAAGGATAATCTGCAGAACCGATGGTTATTAACACGATTAACACATAGGATAGTTTTTCCCGTTTCCTTTCCCGTGGGATATTTATCCACGCGAGCAATGCCGCTGGCAAGAGCTAGTTCATCATAATACGAAAGTAATCAAGCTTCTATTAAGCGGTATTAGGTACCTACCTACTTATCGCCTCTGTGGTCGAGCGGTCTGGGTGTTGGACTTGACTGCATGAGGTCTCGGGTTCGAATCCCGGGTCGGCCAACAAAAAGAAAATTGAATTTTTCCAATTTTCTCATTAAAAAAAAATGTTGGTCGGGATTGGAAACGTGCACGGTTGGCGATAGGCTTGCCACCTATCACATTATGGGACTTAGTATCTTCGGCTAGTCGTGGGTGCCCTGGTTGTGCCTCTTCGGGGATCTGGGCGAGAAGATACTTTTTACCTACTTATAAATATTAAATATTTCCATTTTTTTTCAAATAGTCAAGAAAAAGTCATCGCAATAAGTAAGTAGGTATTTTATCATTGTGTCGAAAAACTAACTAAATTTTACAATGTCCTTTCAGTCTTAAATGTGTAAGAAATATCAATACAAGTGTTGTTTAAAATTTTTTTCAAAATATGTAATTTCTACACTATAATTTTCTCATTATTATAACTCAGAGTTTATCTCAATATTTAATTTATTGCTTCGTTTAAATAAAAGGAAAAAAATATCCAAGCGATGTACCTAGTTTAAGTTCAAGTTACCATATATCCACATCAATTTTAATTGGATATTAAAGCAAGGTGATAACAACCAATAAAAACTCTTAATTATAACCTCCAAACTATTTTAATCTTTATTCACTCTAGGGCGGTATTTTTGTAAGATAGCTTCCAAACTAAAAGGCGTTAACTGCCCAGCGATTGCCATATACGTAAAAAAAATTAATATCCCAAACCCGAAATTCTGAGCACACACCGAGATCACATTAAATATGTCTACCTGTCCACAATGTTGTGTCACAGGTAATTTTTAGGTGTGAGAACTGTTGCGTTTGTCAAAAACTCTCGCTAATTCTCATGTGGCTTTTGTAGTTTATATAGAAAACTAGCTATGGCCTGCAGCGTTGCCCGAGTAACTATTGATAATGCATGAACAATTTTCGAGAAAACTTCCTATGTAACTAACTATCCATGTATTAATCAAAATTACCCACTACGCCTTGCCAAATTTCATGGAAATCGCGTAATGAGTTTTTGCGTGAAGGAGTAACAAACAAACATACAAACATTCGCATTTAGTAGGATAGGCAAATGAATGTCAGAACTTCAAATACATGCGCCTACTCTACTAGGCACTAAAAGAATTATACATTGCCAACCAGAGGTTCTAACAAAACTCATGTGTAGGTTTACTAGTTTTCTCTTTATTGACATTGGTAAGCTTCGATATTAGGAGGAATAAGTAAGGCATCCTAAAAATTATAATTAAAAAATATAATTGTAAAGACGGGGGCAGGCATTTGTACGATGATCATTTAGGTGTCTGCATTTCCGGGCCTGGGTGTTTATTAAATTTATTCTGATATCTATTAAAGTATTTCTATATATTAGACTAACTCCCATAACACAAGTAGGTACATAATTTGCAATTTGTGTAACTTGTCCAGAAATATTTATATTTTTTTTTCTATTGGAAAAAAAGCAACTGGCTATCATAAAGGGAGTTCCAAGGCTTGTTATTTTGCTTGCTCAAATAGGTAAGGACTTTCTCTTTTGGTTAGAATGCCTTGTCAACATAGTGCTAGAGCTCAGCACTCTCCTTTTTTCATGTAGAAAATGTATACATAATATATTATACTTATATAGATGGAATATATTTATTTATTACTTAATTTATGCAATAACAATCAATGGAAGATTTCTACTGTTGAGAGTCATGTGTTTATGGCGTAATTTTATAGGTATTGTATAATTGTTCATTTAGTGCCTAAGTGTAATAGTTACTATGAACATGCGAAATGTAGAAGATCTATAATTAATAAAACTTTGAAATTCAACAAAGTCTCCAGCTGGGCTTCAAAAGATAATAATTATGTCTATATATTGAAGATATTAAAAATAATGTTTAGAATAGGCTGATGGGAAAAACATTATTTTTTATTGTCTGCTTAATATGGTAACGAGAAAACCTATTTTGGTTTTGGAAATTATACCTATTTTGGTGATTTTTTAGTAAGTAAGTAAGTATCTCCACTCCTATATCCCCGAAAGAGTAGGCAGAGGCACAACCAGGGCACCCATGACTAACCGAAGACAGTAAGTATGTATGGGGTAATGGATGGCAAGCCTATCGCCACACGGGCAACGTTAAATTTTATTAGAAAATTGAAAATATACAGTTTATATTTCTTATTTTTTAGTAATTGAAAGATAGGTCCTACTCAAAATCTCAAACATGTTACTAGAAAATCTTTCAATAAGAAACAAAGTTATATCTATTAATACAGAACAATTTAATACAAAATATAGGCTTGGGTAAGTTTTTAAAGAAAAATAAAACTTTAAAAGAAATAAAAAAAGACGCAAGTGTTTTGTGTGTGTAATGTGTAAACACGTTGGTGGTTATTACTTAGTTCTAATTTTGATTAGTGACACATGAAGTTATTGCATGTCATTAATCGTTATTGAAGCATAATGCAAGCTAATTATTACATCAGTCAAAAAAAAATTAAGTAACTTATAAGCGCATGCGATGAAAATAAAAAAAAAATGTAGTAAATAGGTAAAACTTCAGACACATTTAAACTACGAAAATCATTTAATTCTCGTGAATTAAAATGCATATAGGTAGTAAAAAATCGATCATAAAATTACTTAAAGACGTTCTAGACGGTTGTAAATTCAAAGGGTGTTACTAACAAAGGTAACCTTGGAGGAAACTAATTTTATTTTAAACCGAGTTAAAAAAAACGAGGTTCTCAGTTCGGCCGGTATATTTTTCTTTTATGTATGTAAACCCATTTCGCCGATGTTTCTGAACCGATTTACGTAATTCTTTTTTTGTTTGATGCTGAATAGTTTCAAATTGATCCCGTAAAAATTTGATTGAAGTAGGTCAATTAGTTTTTATTTTGAAAATTTAGTTTGTTTTATTATTAAACTAGCTTCCGCCCGCGACACCGTCCGAGCGGATGTCGGTCTAAAACTGAAAAATTAAGATTAGTTTTTTTCTACGTATTTTTCCAGAATAAAAAGTATCCCACTTTATGCCTAAGATAATAAGGTATAATTGTACCAAGTTTCATCGAAATCGAACCGTTAGTTTTCTCGTGATGCCTGAATATACAGACAGACAGACAAAAAATTTTTTAATCACATATTTGGGTTTGGTATCGATACAGTAACACCCCCTGCTATTATTTTTTTCAATATTTTCAATGTACAGAATTGACCCTTCTACAGATTTATTATATGTATAGATCTGGTTCTTAAATCTTATACCTTTAAACGAGCAATTCTTGTATATATATAACTGGAATCTCGGAATCGGCTCCAACGATTTTCATGAAATTTAGTATATAGGGGGTTTCGGGGGCGATAAATTGATCTAGCTGGGAATCATTTTTAGAAAATGTCATATTTGTGTTTTATTCGTATTTAACAAATAGGAGGCGTTTGAGTAGTCCCAATTTATATTTTTTGGCGAATAATTAAAGTTCCAGCAGATGGCGTTGTTAAGTAACGAAGTCAATGATTGTTTGTTTGAGGTTAGACTAATTGTGTAATTCGTACTTAAATATAATTTCCCAAAAACACACTTTATAAAAAAACAAAAAAAATAAATACCGAGCAAAGCTCGGTCATCAAGATATTTCGTATTAAATCTGCACTTCAGACGAATGCAAACCAGTGTTCAAAATTGGCCAAGGGCTCTACATATAACATATAATAGTTTAACAACACTGATCCGTCAAAAACTTTAAATCTTTTAATTCACGGAACAAAATGGTGTACCTACTAAGTATCACATTTTCAATACATTACTAGGTACTATTTAAATTATGCGCTTTGGCTTTACACTTTTTACTCCTTTTACAATTTATACCTACTTTTATTTTTAAATTGTCTGACCTAAAGCAAAATGATTAATTATGTAATAACAACATATCTTTAAAATACATTCGGATTTACGAAGCTTAAGGAATAAAGCCGAAGTTCAAAATTTAAATAGTACTACTATACACGTATTTATGCATTTTAATTCACATGAAATGGTGTCTACAGAATAAATACGTCCGAAATTGTACTAGTAGACCTTAAAATAAAATGTATTAATAAAATAAAAATAATTATCAAACCTTAGTATCATGTTCTGTCTGGCGTCTTCGCCTCACCTGTTTAAGGTCGACCGCGAGGGACGCCGCGCCCGAACCTTACCCACAACACGCCTGGAAGTAAAATACCATCATTAATCTTCTGATTCCAGAACATTTTTACTTATTAATATAGGCTAATGGTACTGGAACATTTCCACTTAGTCATATGGTGTAATGGTACTGCGTGATGGGTGTAACCAATAAGCTACTCAATTGCAGGGCCACCAGAATCTATGCTTGTCATCATCGGCACTTGGTATAATTCCATTGTATACATCTTTTTTAAGCTCTTGTATTTTTCCATTATACACTTTATTTAACACTTTATGTAAGTATCTACACGCCCATATCCCCAAAGAGGTAGGCAGAGGCACAACCAGGGCACATACATGTGATAGATGGCAAGCCTATAGCCAACCGAGTAATGTCCAATTTTTTTATTAGAAAATTAAAAACACCCAATTTTCTTTTTGTTGCCAATTGTTATGTTATAGTAGTATATCCAACCGGTTTCACTTTTTACAGCTGCATCAGGGTTTTATAAGAAAGAAAGAAAGAAAGAAAATTATTTATTTGCGGAAATATGTGTGTAAATTAGATGTTACAAAAATATTTAAGTATATCGACATATTCTACCATATTTTGGTGTGCAAATATTTTAACATTTATAAAAAATATTATTTAATAAGGTACATATGCTTTAGCTTCTAAGCCAATTATTTATCTTTATAACTAGATTAATTATTTATTACCAAAACATTTAATAACTATAATTGAATTTAACCCTGTCTACCGTAAGCTACCACCGTTTCCAAACCTAGCCAGACAGGAGAAGAAACGGCGAAACAATAAATAAATAAAGCAAATAAAATATTGGCGGCGAGTACATAGTAAATCTTAAATTATCTTTTAAAAATGTTGAAAGAATTCATTGGTTTTCGATAAATTACACAAAATAATAAATATTCTGTAAGCATGTCAAATTAATATAAATTCTAAAAAGTAGTGATGATACCAGAGCTTTTTCAATTTATTTGCTTACTTCAATATAGAAAAATGCTACTTTTATTATTTTACATTTAACACAATTACGATGTAAGGAGAGAATTATATTGAAACTAAGATACTTTATTTTATTTTTATTTATCCTCAATGTTCATCTCACAAAAGCGCACAAAACCAAAGAAATATGTTTTCACACGATATTAGAAGTAACGCATTCATTAGCAGTAGTTATTCATTCCTACACAGTCACTTCAAAACAGTCATAAATCAAAAAGGTAACTTAACCAATTTGCATCACTGGCTTACAGAGAAGGAAACAAAGTATGTAGTTCTATTATAGTAATAAGATCACCACTTAAACTGTCACAAGTCAGAATTTATTTACTTGACCAAATAAAAGTATAATGAGTGTCTTTGTCGTGACATTGTAGTAGTTTTTAAACATATGGGACAATATTAATTGTATCTCAAATTTTTAATTACAATGTCTGTAAGCAATGTTAAATAATAATAGCTTTCGAACGAATAAAGCGTCAGCGTATACACACATAGGTATACGTATAGATTATGATTTAAAAGTATTATATACTACATAATGGTAAATAAAAATCAACTACGAAATTTTTACAATCTGCTTGTATTGCTTGTGAATTATTACTTAGCATTACTATTCATATTATATTGCTTTAAAGTAACTAAAGTTTTCTATACTAACTTAAACATACCTACACATAGGTATACGTATAGATTATGATTTAAAAGTATTATATACTACATAATGGTAAATAAAAATCAACTACGAAATTTTTACAATCTGCTTGTATTGCTTGTGAATTATTACTTAGCATTACTATTCATATTATATTGCTTTAAAATAACTAAAGTTTTCTATAATTGTAACCAGAGAAAAGGAAGTACTATGCACTTATCATAGAAAGGAAATTAATTTCAATTTTTTTATTTTAAAAGCTTCAAGCAAATATGATTTTAATATTAGTAGGTAGTTGACACTGTGTCATTTCATGGTATTTACCTGTTACTCTCTTTTCGCATCTAAAACTATTATTTTTAGCTCATAATGAAAAAGAGGGGTGCTATATGTTTCGTGTGTCTGTCAGTGCCATTTTATGATGGCATCGAAATCAGTTTATTCGTTTAAGAGTTATATCCTGATGTGAATTTTTATATAAAAACTACCGTAATCAAAATAGTACTTTGCTACATTACGGATAATTTTGTAATTTTAATTTTATGGCTAACAATATCTACTAGATACATTTGAAATTATACATTAAGAAATAAAAATACTCGGATTGCAGTTTGAATATCTGTCTTTTTTAATTTATTACTGACACCCGGTGTTGGTCTGGGCTCCTTTGTAAAATAGACCATCTGCCTTCCTGCCAGGCAGCTCGTAAAAGGCGAGCATAGGCTCACCGTCACTAACACCGTGACATCTTACTAGGTGGTAGAGTTTCGCAGCGACTCGACCGGATTGGTACCACCGTCTTACCTATTCCTGCCGCCATAACATCAATGCTTGCTGTTGACGTGTTCCGGTTGGAGGGTAAGGTAGCCGGTAAACTGACTTTTGCTCGAGGCCTTAGATCCCGGCCTCAGGTTGGCAACGCATCATTACCATCTTTGGTGTCTCTAAGCGACGTGAATTTCTTACTATCAGGAAATCCGTCTGCTTGTTTGCCTTCCAATATTATATAAAAAAAACACCATAAATAATCATTATCAAACTTGATGATAATCCAAACTTTATCTTGTTATTGTTAAGTTTCAATCATAATTAAATCTTAATTAGTGATAATGTTTAAACACTAAGTAATAGTTTCCATATGCAAATAAACTTACAGCAACACCTGTTGAGAAATAAAACTGTAGAATTACGGCTATTTTAAAGAACGTAAATTTCTTTTCTATTTAACCTCATCATTTAGGTGATTACTGTCAAAATTTTACGAACTGACAGGACAGATTTAATCCGGAATTCTTGACACCTTTCGTTTCTAACATATTCAATCCCAATAGTACATAATAATAATTTATCCCCTCAGATAAAAGATTTTTACTACTCCAAATAAATTGGCATCTTAAATCGTATTCTGACTTGTTCTCAAATGTATGTACTTTGAATGTAATTTTTACACATCTATTTCAGTACTTCTTGAACTATAAAGGGGAATATATTCATTGGTCGAAATTCCACCATTTTAATTTCTTGTTGATAAGAACGTCTTGAAGGTTTTTCAAGACCAACTACTTTTTTTCCTGAATAGCTAATGCGCCATCTGTGATCTTTTATCGGCAACATCAATATATTTCTTTGTCTGTGTCAAATGTATTGTAATGTGGGTATTGTTTTGTTTATCGATTTAATGTACTTTATAAGCATTATTTTCGAAAAATATTAGCGTTCTGCACTTCTCCTACACATAAACTATTAGTTTGTCAAATTTTATGCACCTGCGTCCTCGCAATTTATGTAAAAAGGGGTCCAAAGTTTTGGCATCACGTATTAGTTAATATATTATAGATAAAAGAACTAAATAAATATCCGTCGCTTTGGGCGCCATGAATTTTTTATCTGGTTTTCGATGTTTTAGCATAGGAACCCAAATTAAATCCAAAACTCCTCACTGCCTTATACAGAGCGAAGTTAAAGTATAATCCTAAAATTTAAAAATTGATTATACCTAACCCTCGATAAAACCTATCCTTAATGTAGCTAAGAACCATCCCGATCATGTCAGCTTACAAAAAAAATCAGCCCATTTGTTTAAGAGTTATGATACCACAAACACGTCAAACTTATAACACCCTTTTTCCCGTCGGCAGTTATAAAGAAACTAAAAAAAATTAACCCGGCGATCATACAGTTGGGTCTATTTGAGCCACGCGATCATTTCAATGTCAAATGTCATTAAATAGACAGATTTGAATCAAGTTATAGCTATTAATCTAAAACATGTAAGTAATATATTTTCAAATAAGTATTGAAATTATGGCGATTTTTATAGGGTTGTACTAGGCCCAATCGTACTAATGGTTTAACATATTTTTAATATGATAATGCCGGGTTAAATAACAAATCATACTCTACCATTAATAATATATGTTATTTTATATATACAAATAAATTTCTGTCAAGGGGATAAAAAATTAAGTTAACAGAAAAAAAATCTTAACTGACGTACCTATCATAGATACCAGTAGGAATTTAAGTTAAAATATATCACAACTTGCTCATCCGACAGACGTTGTTCTGTTTTTTTTTTAATATGATTTTAGTAGAAAAATTGGGGTGAGTCACATTTTTCACCAAGGGGTATGAAAAACAGATAGTAGCCAATTCTCAGACCTACTTAATAAGCATAAAAAATTTGGTGACAATAGGTTAAGCCGTATCAGAGGAGTACGGGAACTAACATTGCGACTTGAGAATTTTATATAATACTTGCTGACCCGGCAGACGTTGTTTTGCTATATTTTTAATGAGATTTTTTTTTAAAATTTGAAGTGAGTATATGAAAAATAGATGTTGGCCGATTCTTAGACCTAGTCAATATGATCACAAAATTTCACGAAAACCAGTCAAGCCGTTTCGGAGGATTTCAACCACGCACACCGTGTCACGAGAATTTTATATATTAGATAGCAACACATTGTTTGTCCGCAAAGAACTCTTAAACTACTTAACCGATAGGAATCAAATAAGTTTGATCCAAGTAGAAAGATAGAATAGTTTACATCTCAATTTATAGCGGACGAAACTGCGGGAAGCACCTAATATACAGTAGATATACATTAGTACTATACAAAAACATTTGGAAGCTATCTCATAATGCAAATACACCCTTCTACTTAGGAAATTCAAAAAAATCTCAGTAATAAACTCCCACAAGCGTCAAATTTATTTTTATCGTTTGTTTCACTTAAGAAATAGCATTCGCAATGTTCTCGATATTTTATCGTATTATCCCCACTTTTTTCTTTAAAGGCTATAAAATATTTACGGGGTTTGAATAGAAGTGAGCCTGTAAGATTTAGCAAATTGATTTACTTTCAAATGGTATTATGATGACTGTAATTTATTGAAAGAAGCTTATGGAGATGAAAAATTAGTATTGGTTTCCATTTTGTTAGAAATATTATTTTTCATTCAAATCTAAAAAACACAATTGTTATAAGTATTGTAATGATATCTCCACATTTCAGTTTTTTATGTATGGACCTCAAAACCTATGCGAAATGTAGCTTAAAACCATCTTAATAAAAATGTCATGACTAGTTAGCTTAATACCTACTTCATTTTGATATGCGCAGTTTTGCCTGAACAACTCTAAAGCTTTAAAAGGTAAACGCACTATCAAAGTTCTAAGAAATGCAATGTCAAGGACCACATTGTCTCACGCTGGATGCACTGATGCACTTACAGATAGGTAACCACCAGCACAACGCACCGTTAACAGCTTTAATGTTTTTGATTAAGATAATTTTATTTGCAGTGCTTCGTAAAATATTGTGGTTGTAAAATAAAAAACTCAACGTAACATAATATTTTAAAAACTTTTAAATAACAAGATTTGCAGTTTTATATTTGCAGCTTAAATAATGGTGAACATTTTAATCCTACCAAAAAAATGTTTCTGCATGGGCCACTTATACATTTACGGGTTAAGTAATTAACACAGAGTCTACATTAGAATAACGGATCGGGTCTAGTCAGATCGGATGACGGAGATCGGATCTAGTGCGTGAATTACCATAGAAATAGTTCTACGGCTGCTACGGAACATATTTTCGCGGTTTCGGATCGGATTCAAATCTGACGTAGTGCGGAACCGTTCTAAGTCTCTAACGGCCACATGCAAATTCACGGGTTACATTTTGCATTGAGTCAAACTGAAGAATAAGGTGATATATCCCTAGTTAGGCGCTAACTTAGTGTTAAATACTTAACCCAGGAGCGTGTTAGTGCAAACGCAACATACAAAGGAAACCTGAGCCTAAACTTTTGGCAATATTGCTGTAAATGCATACTAAAACCTACTTGTACAGTTTTGGTTTAAATTAATAATCATGATTTAAAAAAAAGTATCTTCAAGCCCATATCCCTGAAGACGTAAGCAGAGGCACAAACAGGGCACCCACGACTAGCCGAAAACAATAAGTCCCACAATGTGATAAGTGCCAAGCCTATCGCCAAACGGGCACAATCCAATCCCGAGCAACGTTTTTTTATTAGAAAATTGGAAAAACCCAATTTTCTTTTATTTGTCCGACCCGGGATTTGAACCCGGGACCTCATGCACTCAAGTCAAACAACTGAACAGCGAGACCACAGAGGCAATAATGATTTAAACTGTAGAATGTAAAGAGATGTAACCCGATATAATAACTAACTAAGTGTTAAATATTTAACCCAACAGCGTGCAACTGGTCCTAAAGTATTACGCGTCTACCACACACATTCCGTTCGCATCTCTCCTCATTCTCTAGAAAATGAATTACTAAGTATTAGAATTTCGGCTAGCGCCCTGGCGCCTACTAACTCAGTGTTAAATATATAACTCAGGGACGTGCAAGCGGCTATTACTAGGGTTAATGTGCAAGCCAATTGCACATTCTCGGGTTCAATGAGCGCAAATCCAACCTACAAAATGGTGGATTTGCGCTCTGATTAATCTTTTCTTATTTCTCCTGGCTCCATAAGATTTTCGTTATTGAGTTTCAATTAAAAGAACATCGTTGAAAGGTATGCAACATGCTGAAATCAAATTATTAGATATATAATATTAATCCAATTTTAATTGTTGTAAAATACAAGTCATCCACCATGCTAAATTATTACAACTAGTGGTCGCCCATTGGTCAAAATCCGGCCATAATACATTTTAGTATCTTGTTGATAAAAACGCCATCTTCATTTCTCAAGACCAACTTTGTTTCCAAACTTTTTAGTGCGCCATTTGTGATCTTTTATCGTTATCATCAATATTTTTGTTTGTGTATGTCAAATGCATGGTAGTGTGGGTAATGTTTTATTTATTGATTTAATGTACTTTTTAAGCATTACTATTGAAAAATATTAGCGTTCTGCACTTCTCCTACAGATAAACTATAAGTGTGCAAAATTTCATACTCCTCCGTTCGCGCAATTTTCGTAAAAAGGGGTCGAAAGTTTTAGAATCACGTATTAATGTATACTCATATTTTTTCTCGTATTGCTTGAAATGTTCTCATGTTGGTTCTGGTCTTCTGAGTAGAATAGACCATTTGTCTTTCTGCCAGGTAACTCATAAGAGGCGAGCACGGGATCAAATATATGTCAAAACAAACAAGAACTCTAGTGGTAGAGTGCTGAACACCACTTGTCCGGGTTCTTGTTCCACCGCCTTACGTATTCCTATCTCCATAATGACTTAGTCATGTTACGGTACGGAGGATAGGGTAGTCAGTTGATTTGAACAATAAGCCTAGCATCCCGGCCACAAGAGTGCCAAGAACTTATAACAT
This sequence comes from Calephelis nemesis, assembly GCA_002245505.1. Classification (NCBI taxonomy): domain Eukaryota; kingdom Metazoa; phylum Arthropoda; class Insecta; order Lepidoptera; family Riodinidae; genus Calephelis; species Calephelis nemesis. The sequence continues at coordinate 281,139 of NJDD01000103.1, read as the reverse complement.
CAAAGGTATCTATAGGCCATAGTTACATCTTACCATAATGAGACTGACTGACCTCTAACATAAAAAATATCCTTTAACTAAACGAATGAAAAAATCAAAATCTATCTTATAATGTATACTTTTTTGTAACGTTTTTTGACCTTTTCAGAAATTGTTATTTTTTTAATTGGAGTGTAACGTTTTGAAACTACATTTTCTATAGTTTGTAAATACATTTAATAAATTTTTTTGAGTATTTTATTTTAACTTAATTGAAAAGTTACTTCCATAAAAGTAATATGAAAAGAAAATGAAATACTGAGTATTGAATTATGTTATGAAACGACTTTATCCGAATAGCCTATTGCAAATATTGCAATACGAGATAAGAAGGGGACTGTGCCCGCAATGATTCAATATAATCCACAGACATATGTCGACTTACTTCTACACTTTTATTATGCACAGATATATTAACTTTTTATTATTATATTGGAAAGCAAACAAGCAGACTAAGACTTTCCTAATGATGAGAAGTTTACGCCACCTAGAGACACTAAAGGTATTAGTGCGTTGCCTACCTGAGACCGGGATACAAAAAGGCTATATGTTTGACTCTATATTTTTTATGAACCTATGTTAATTGATTTCTGCAAGCGAAGATTTTTTGTTCGATACTTACTTCCGAGATGGTCCCATTGCCACCAACTCTGGATCTGATGATGAAGTCTCAGGTAAAATAGTCTTGTGTACCTAGATGATTTATTGAAATCAAAGACGGGTATGTGTCACTTTTACTGTGATTAAAATTATTCGGTGTCTTCCTGTTATGTTAAAAAAAAGTATCTACACGGAAGAGATAAGCAGAGGCACAACCAGGGCTCCTAACAATAACCGAAGACACTATAAGTGCCGCAATGTGATAGTGGCAAGTCTACCACTAATCGAGCACATATGCAATCCTGGGCAACGTATTTTTTATAAGAAAATAAACCTTTTCTATTTTTTTGTTGTCCGACTCCAGACCGCTAGACCACTGACTGGAAAAATTGTTTTACTCGTTTCTGTTTAAAATTGTTTGTACCTAGCTGTAGTATAAAAAAGAAAAAAACTTGGTTTTAGAATCCGCTATCGTTCAATATTATATTTACCTGTTATAATAAGTATAATGTACCTAATATACTCCAAGGTATAAATTCTTCAATAAAACTAGAACTCTTGCAAAAACTACTATATATAGTGCTGCTTACACTATTCCTCGTGTTAGAAGTATTTTAAAAATTGACAAATTATCTAAAAAATTCTGCACATACACCTAAAGTTTCTATATACTTTGGGTACTGCAAATACATAAGATGAATAAATATTGTGTATAAAACTCCCCATGTCGATTTTCTAGCAGGAACGAAAACAACTACCTTTATTTATACTATGCAGTTCCGGAGGAAAATTGGAAAACTGTTTTCTTTTCTCTTACTTTTATTAAATTTTTTGAACTTTTTACGGTAATTTGAACTCTGTTTCAGGGGAATTGAGTTCATAATACATTGACTTCACTTGGTTTCCGTAGCTTATTCTGGACAACATTATCTGCAACTGAGCGAATCCTTAGTGGATGAAACTAGGGACGAAGATTCAGCTTAATCTCATTGATGCGATGAAAACAAATATAAAGAATGTAACTTAATTAATGTGGATGAGAAGATACCATTACTATTTATACTCTAACATACTTAGTGGAATTCCTTTAAAAAACTGGTTTTCACTATTTAATCGATTTCAAAAAGGAGGAGGTTCTCGGCTGTATGTTTTCTTGGCATGTACGTTACGTAATTACTCGACCAATAGCGAAACGATTTTGATGGTTCTATTTTGGAGATAGGTCATGATCCGATTAGTGGTTTTTGAGTTATACTTAATAGTTCATAAATTTTTCACTAATTTATTAAGCGTGTTACTTATTGCATTACTTGAGACTTGTACGCAGGTTTATATATTCGCGGGCAATATCTAGCCCTACTTATATTATTATAAATGCGAAGGTTTGTAAGAATGGATCGATACTTGATACTTTTTGATGCAAAAACTGCTAAACGCATTTAGGTGAAACTTTACAGGTAGTATACAGTTTATACATCAAAAATGCATAGACAATTCATGCAAAAAAATAATTTATCACGCGGATGAAACTATGAGTTGAAATAGTCACCACATAGTATAAAACAAAGTCCCTATGTCCCTTTGTTTACTTAAATGTATAAAACTACCTAACGGATTTTGATCCGGTTTTTTAATAGATAAAGTGATTGAAGAGAAAGGTTTCATATTATATTTCATAACCGTGCAAAGCCGCGAGTGGAAGCTACTGTTACATAAAATACCTAAGAGGAAATGAATGAGAATATTACAATCCTTCGTCACTGGCCTGAATATTATTCAGCCACGTCCCTAATTCTGGTACATTTGCGATGAGCTTAACAAGACCGAGCGAGCGGCACGCTTTTCATCTTTGAAGCGCAACATTTACATTTTCGTCTCATTTATTTGCTATTTCGGGCAGGTCTTCCCCACCCTCCAAACCCCTCTTAGACCCTCCCTAGTGAATAAGACGAGCGTGAGACTCGAGAATAAATTGAAATTTGGAAGGAATGCTCTATAAAGTTTAATTACTTTGGTGTAAATATATGGGTGTGTTAAAAAATCTTTTAAAGTAAAATAAGGAGTGTAACATTAAATATTTTATTTAAACAGCTGTGTGCCACCATTACATGTATGTATAAATACATACATACTTCGTGTTACAATATGTTAGACATTTGATTAAAGATACCTTTAAAATACTGATAGCTGACATACAAACTTTAGGTATAAATATAGACAGTCCAACAATAAAAACAAAATAGCGCTGCCACGTCATCTACGTGTAACATTTTACTAGATGGATGTCAATACTACTGTTACTATACTATTACTAGGCGATAGAGTCTCACAGTGACTCCCCGGATTGGTACCACCGCCTTACCTATTCCTGCCGCCATAATGTCAGTGCTTGCCGTTGACGTGTCCTAATTCGGAGGATAAGGTAGCCGGTAACTTACTTTTGCTCGAGGCCTAACATCCCGGCCTAACGTTGGCAACGCACCATTACCACCTTTGGTTTCTCCAGGCGGCGTGAATTTCTTACCATCAGGAAATCCGTCTGCTTGTTTGCCTTCCAATATCACAAAAAACTATTCATTACATTATTTACGAATCGGAAAACTTAAATAACCAAAAAACATCTTTAATAACTTTAATTACAATTTTAAGCATTTAGTAAACTCACATCAAAAGAGAAAGACGTGACTAAAATGTAATGTCCATTTTCAATTTTATTATTATATTTACAAAGAAAAATCTTTTGTGTTGTTATTCAGTAGTCGTCTCATATAAAAATAATGCGTCCCTTTCCTCAAACCTTTTGTCTCTGAGCCTCGCTTTCTTATTAGAAATTATTTGGTCGCCACCCCCTTGTTTATCATTCGCGGCTCGTGGTTAGCAGGATGCAACTGTATTTCGTGATGAGGTTTAAAAATCTGATGAATAATGACGGCGTCTATTAGAAATACATTACGAGTTATATTAAAAATCTAGTTGCTAACTACCTATACTATAGCGTCTATTAGAAATACATTACGAGTTTTATTAAAAATCTTGTTGCTAGGCTACCTATAGATACTATAACGTCCATTAGAAATACATTACAAGTTAAATTGAAAATCTGGTTGCTAGCTACCTATAGATACTATAACGTCAATTAGAAATACATTACAAGTTAAATTGAAAATCTGGTTGCTAGCTACCTATAGATACTATAACGTCTATTAGAAATACATTACAAGTTAAATTGAAAATCTGGTTGCTAGCTACCTATAGATACTATAACGTCTATTAGAAATACATTACAAGTTAAATTAAAAATCTGGTTGCTAGCTACCTATAGATACTATAACGTCTATTAGAAATACATTACAAGTTATATTAAAAAATCTGGTTGCTAGCTACCCATACTTTGAATTCTTTACAAGCTTTAAGATAAAAAAATGTATCTTTTTGCCACTACCTTATGTATTAAATTAAAAATCTGGTTGCTAGCAGCCCATACTTAGAATTATTTAACGAGCTTTAAAACAAAAAAAAAGTATCTGCTTGCACATATCCCCGAAGAGTGGCACAAGTAGGGTCCTCACGACTAGCCGAAGACACTAAGTCCTACAATGTGATAGGTAGCAAGCCTATCGCAAACTGCAACGTTATTTTTATTTGAAAATTGGAGATATGCATTTTTTATTTTTTTTTGTTGCTTGACTGGGATCAAACCCAAGACCTCAAGAAGCCAAACTCGACGCCGGACCGCTTATAGACCACAAGGGCTACGGAGCTTTAAGATATTATTTAAAAAAAAATAGGTTAAGTACTGACACGTAACATTTGATTTGTAATTTTGCGTTTGCTTGTTTTTTTCAGTAACTACAGATTTGTTTTTTTTTATAAACTAATCTATATATGGCCAATTTTAATAACCTACAGTTAGAATAGTCATGTCAGTTCGTTGCTGTTATATTTTATTGATTATTTAAAAATAATCCTAACTCTTTTATTACATAGGTTATTTAAATAGGCCGTAGGAGGGTAGGGAATCCAAAGGATGACATCTCATTACCACTACATTGTCTAGATTCTATTTTAGTAATACTGGATATTATATTGAAAAGTAAAGTAAAACTATAAAAATGCAACTCCTTGAGAGATATCTTCCAGTAAAACCTGTAAGGAAACAGGTGTGTAACAAAGGTTGCTAAGTCCGTTGAAGTTGTAGAAACCGCGGGGTTAGCTTCGTATAAGCCATTCAAAAAAAGTAGAAATGCGGGTAAGTTGTACATAAGGGTTCAACTTATAGAAATAAAATTTAAACATAAACAGAAAAGATGACTCAAAACTAAAGAGTGAAGAAATAAAGAACAATGAATGTTTATCGACATTGGTACCATACAACATATACCTATGTGAATAGGTAAATAGGGTTAAAATTTGTATTTTTTATAAAATGTTTGGTAATAAATAATGAAACTGGTTATCAATAGGTATAATAAATTTGCTTAAAAGTAAAAATATATAGAAAAAATATAATGGCACATCAATGTAATATAGTAGAATAGGTATGTTGGTTTACTTAGGTAAACATTTTTGTAAAATCTAAGTACCATACATGTTCCGTAAATAAATTTTATAAAATATGTAATTGTTATTCAAACCTACCTTAAAAATACCATATAACTAACAAATAATTATTCAAATAAACCACCTCGAAGCATTCCTGGTGCAAAA
>NJDD01000103.1:232565-275100 GCA_002245505.1 Calephelis nemesis | reverse complement strand
ATAATTGTTAATAGATTTTTGTAAATGTAATTATGATTTATTTAAAAAAACATAAAATTTAAAATACTTGAAAATTAAATATATCTTGACAGTTGACATTTTTGACATCTATTATCTTAATTAAATAAATTAAAGTAAATAAATTATCTTAATTCTATTTTAATACCACTTGTAGATGGTTTTATGTTTCGCTAATTATGATCTAATCATACACTACTGAGGATTCAAATCCTGTGGTTAAAAGTCACTAAAGTATTATTTATGTGTGTATACTTTATCATTTTAAGGACACAAACACGTTCAGCTGTAAGTAGGTATATAACATACCTACTGCATATATTGGCAAACATTGAAGTAGAATATAAAGTTGGTATATAAGAAATTTTATATTTTACGTTACACGCATCCCGGGCCAGATTTTTCTGATAGAAAAACGAGCAAGGCCCGAACCACCCTCGAATATAAATCGCCTTGTTATATTTTCCGGGACATTGGGATTCATGAAGTTTGTGAGCCTTGACGACGGGAATCTTCAGAATATGCTTACCTTTATAATTGAGAGTTTTTACGTTTACTAAGCGTATTCTGTGTATCCGTAGATATTTTACTGTTAGTAATTGAAATGAGGACATTTATAAGTTAAAGATAGCGAATACGTAAACGATTTTCTTTATGGTAAAATGAAACATCGCTCATAGATTTCTTACTGATTATTTATCCTAAGGCCGGATCTTAGACTAAATATAAATAAATGTACCAATAAGTTTTGTTGCATTAAATTTGACATTTATTTCTTTTTTTAGTTTAACATTTATTTAGCTATTGTGACTTTATTTTAATGTATTGTACTTGTATTTACATTTTTAAAGTAATTATTTTGAAAATTGTGCACTTATTGCTTTGTCTGAAGGCAGTTTCTTACACATGTATCCGTGAAGATAAAGAGAACTTTGTAAAAAGTCGTACTTGCTATTTCTTTTTTTATAAAAACAGAGCATTGTTGGAACGTGCGAATTTACATAACAATTGACTGGAGTTTGTACAAATAGAAGTATATCGTAAATCTCATATTGCGAGAAAGATAAGATTTATACAAAAGATATTTTGACGGAGACAAATCTTAAAGAAAATTATTTTAAATGACAAAGGGTTTCTGATGGTGAGGCATAAATTAACAAAGGAAAAAAGGGGCACAAAAGGACGGTTGCGTAACAAAGAACAAAGGGTGAAAGTAGTATGAATATGAATGAATTACTCGCCAAAATTGGGCCACGCTGGGTGAAAAATGATATCTACCCATTACTTACATTTTTGCTCCATTTTGTGAGCCTTTTCTTTAAGAAAAAAGGAAGTAATTTCTTTGTTAAATTTATCCAACGTAGCAGTTTTTTGGATTAAATTCTTTAGAGAGTAAGAATTTGGTTTTAGTAGACCATTTTATTCTTGTAATAAAAATTAATCAGCAACAAAATCTTAAGGTATTTTCAGCCTTCTTTCTTTTTGTTGGCCGACCCGGGATTCAAACCTGAGACCTCATGCAGTCAAGTCCAACACCCGGACCGCTAGACCACAGAGGCGAGGGAGATTATATTGCCTTTAAATTATAATTTATCATTCAGGAATGTAGGTAACACTTTAACAACAAAGCGGTTAAATAAGAAATAAACGATCATTTTATCCATTTTACTTACGTTATCAAAACAAAGTTAAAAACTTACTTCAGATGACAATATCTTCATGTTTTAATCAAACACTCCATAACTGTTATCAATACCATTCTTAATCAAGACGAAAAAAAAAAATATGGAACGATATTTAAAATTAAACTCAATTAGTTTTGGCTAAAGCTTAATTTTGCTTGAACAATGGAAGTGGACTTGAATACAACGTGAAACTTGTTTATCGGTCAGAGGGAGTGCCGCCAGAAATCGATACTGAATTAATTAATCGGTATCGACAGGTACCCACTCACATTTCTATAAACATTTTACTGTATTACACTGAAAAAATATAGATTACGAAAATAGGACAGATAGAATGTAAACAGTAGATACCTACCTATCTACAGTAATGTACTCACATAAGACACAGACAACAAAATAATAGCCCGTTGTAGTTGTAAAAACCTCGCAGTTAGCAACAAATTAGCCTTTAAAAAATCAACAAAATATTTATGTATCAATTCCTCCTTTTTTTTGTATGAACTTGTAGATTTAAAAAACATGGTTTTCATGAAAAACAGGCTAAAAACTTAATCGATATCTGAGCCAGTGAGTGAGATAACCTGATTAAAAAGATGGAAAGATGATGATGGAAAGTGTTCACATCAACAAAGAAAATAATTTTCGAAAAGTAATTATTTTTAGAAATTTTGTTTGAATAAATTTATAAATAAATCCTACTAATACCTATTACTTACCTAAATACTTTTTAAAGTGAGATATACCTACCTAAATACGAAAGTTTTTATGTTTGTTTGTTACTCCTTCACGAAAAAAGTGCTTAACCATTTTTCATGAAATTTGGCACACATATAGAGGTAGCTTGTATTAACACATAGGTACTTAGGCTAGCTATTATCCCGGAAAAATATTCCTGTGGGACTATTTACGCTGGCAAACAGCTAGTTTGAAATAAATGATTCAATTTTAAAATAAGTAGGTATATACCTACCTACCAACGCGACAAAACAAGGAATATACCTACTTAGAATCTAAGTCTTAGATGTGCCGATTGTGCCTAAATGTGCCGAATCAGTGAAAGAGGTCGTAAATCATGTGAGCTCTGTAAGACGAAAATACTCGAAGCGATGTGAATGGCTTCGTACAATTTAAAAGATTTCGTAGGTTTTTTCACTATATTACGCTATGTAGGTACCTACCTATATTCATATTTTTAAAGAAAGAAACACTTGTACTGTTTTACTTATCACTTATAATTTATTACTTTAGCTCAGCGTCAGCTCCCTCATACCTGCGGGAGCGTTTTAGCTTTCTGCACTCTACTGATTCCCCATGTCGTTCCAACCGTAGCTCTGTACTTCGTTTTCCCGCTTCGCACTCCAATTGTTATTCTAAATCTTTTACTTTCCAATCAATCAAATTGTGGAATTCCCTTCCTGTCGTGATTCGTGACAGCCCTTCTTTACCTACTTTTAAAAAAAGATTGAAGGAACATTACTTATCGTTGACACAATAACATACTCATTATTTTATCATACTAACATATTTTAATAATTGTAATTATACCTGTTTTATTTTTACACACTTGATTACTATATTTTATTTATTTGTTCTAAGTATAGCTATAGTTAATTGTTTTTTTTGTACACGATGCCTTCCATTTTTTTTTTTCACAGCTTCATTTATTTTTGGGTTGGCTGGAAGAAATTTCTTTAGTTAGAGATAAGCTCGCCTTTTGTGCATTTTTACCTTCTCGTGTATTTTGTGTTTTTTTTGTTTTTTTTTGTGTGCAATAAAGCGTTAAATAAAATAAAATAAGTTACATACCTAATTCTCATTTTTAAATTGATAATAGGTACATAACTCTTTTAGATAACCCAAGCATACCTACAATGTGCTTTCTTAAGGGTCAGATTCAATTTGAAACAAAAAAAATCACAACGTCAGTGCTTGCCGTTGACGTGTCCCGATTCGGAGTGGTATCTGGTTTACCTACTTTTGTTTGAGGCCTAACATCGTGGCCTTAGGTTGGCGACGCACAATTTGCACCTTTGGTGTCTCTAAGCAGCGTAAATTTCTAACCATCAGGAAATCTGTTTGCTTGTTTGCCTTCCATCGCATAAAACAAAATAGGTATACGCATAGACAGATAAACTATTTATGAGGTGGGTTTCTGAGGATAGGTAGGTAGATATCTGGTAAAATTACCTACTTTTTCTTGAGGCTAAATAACGCGGCCTCAGGTTAGTCACGCATTATCACTACCTTTGGTGTCTCTAAGCGGTGTGAATTTCTAACCATCGTCAAATCTGTCTGCTTATTTGCCTTCCAATATCATAATAAAAATTGGGGTTAAATGGGCTGACCTAAAGGGGTGACCAAGTCCGAACAAAACCTAAGAAAACAAATCAAAGAGTTTAAAATAACCAATTTAAACACTTACAAAGGTAGCCGCATTGCAGAAAATGTTTAATTCGTCTCTATCTACCTGTTTTCGTCAAAACCCTTAGGGCACCGTCGGCCATTCTTTGATCTGATATAATAATAGGGAGTGATTATGCCCATAGTTACCCGCCATAACGTTTTCTCGCACTGGACTGTTCTGATTGGCGTTCAAAGTAACATGGTTGCCGCCGTGAGTATTTTTAAAAGAAACCCATTTCTACGGGCCGACGGACTTGCTTCATGTGTTTGATACGCGATTTTACACCTTATAACATAATATTTTAGGATCAAAATAGTTTAAATACTCGTGTCCCTCATTATTTTATAAAGAATGTTAATGATTGCTTGGTAATCATTTCCTAAAAACTTTTTCGAGTTTTATTTTAATAAGAGGCTAGGGTTTTAAAAAGCTGAAATACTTGCATTTTGTGATTTTAAATCAGTAAGTAATAAAAGGTGGCTTTTCAGCCATTTTTTTGTATTAGCTAAAAATGTGTTTCCGAGATAAAAGTAAAATTTATTGAAAACTAGCTCTCCGGCGAACTTCGTTCCACCCATTCAGTTTGTATGGAAAAAATAAAGTACCTATTGATTTTCCCTGCAATTTTCCTGGTTTTTGTCCTCATAAGAACCTTTTTCTGACAGTGGCTAACACAAGAAAGAAAGAATTTGCCAAATCGGTGCAGTCGTTCAGAAGTTATGCGCTTACCAACACATTTAGCCATTCATTTTTACATTGTAGATAGGTAGGCAGGTAGTGCATTTTTTATTTAGGTAGGTAGATATGTTTCTTTACCAATTTCTTATTTCAACATAGGTACTAAACTAAACTATCAAGTTACTAAACAGTTAGAATCATGACTAAAGGTAGGCATACGAAGCTAGCATTTTATTCACATTAATAGGTAGGTATTCACCTACCTACTTCAGTTTAAAATAAAATATTTTAACGATTCGTATTCCTGAAACTTACGTGTGACTTTTCAGTGTCGAAAATTTAACATAAAACTTTATATTTCGATAATTGGCGTTTATTGCTTTCCCCAGATTATCACCTCGATCTTTGCCCTGTCGCGTATTGTAGATGCATCATAAATCATTTAAAACGTTTTAGTAGATAAGTTTATTACTGTGATGTATATTTTATTGCGATATAAAATAGTAAGTGTTAATTTTATACTATTTTAATAAAGTGAATCTCAAATTGTTATAATAGCCTAGTGAGATTGCGTAGTAGTCACAGAAAGAAAAAGTCAAGGGTGAGATAAATTTAAACAATTTAGAATTTTACTTAAAAAAATGATGAGAGTGAAATTTTAAGATCCGTCACAAAAAAAGCTACAGTGTGAAGTTGCAGCGGAAATCAAAATTTTAAAATGCGCGCGCATCTACACGTGATTTAGTTATATACAGATTTTTTTTTGGGAAATTTTATCTGAAAATAGAGCAAAGGTTTATATTATGTACCTAATACTAATACATATTTCGAAATAAGAATTTTATGTTAAGACTGACGACTGAACTTCAATTTAAAATGACCAAAATAAAATAAAGAATAATAATTTAAAACTAAATCCACAATAAAAAAACTACACAATCTTGACCATATATCAAATTAATTACGATTGTAATACTTAATTAATGTAAAGCGATAAGTAAATATCTAGTTATAAGTAATACAGTAGCTAGGTAGGTAGTAGGTAATAAAAATTTAATTGCTATTGTAACAATAATTTATATTACAATGTGATTCATACCTACCAGATATTTACATACTAAACATAAATATAGATATGCTTATTTATTCATACACATGTATGACAATATTTTTACAAGTTTTTTGTTATATTATTTCAAAGAAAACAAGAAACAAAAAAAAGATGCAGAAAGGCAAATAAGTAGACTAATTTTCTAATGGTAAGCTATACGTGTTGCCTATAGACAACAAAGCAGGTCATGCAGTAGCGGTTTTAGTACTAGCAGCGCCCTGTGCGTAAATTGTATGGTGCCCCCTACATGCAGGTGCCCCATACTAAAAAGTAAATAATATAATATAGCGTACAGGATCTGACGCCTCTTTACATCTTAACGCCCTGGGCGGTTGCCCAACCGCGCCATTCCCAAACGCCGTCCCTGAGGTTATGGTGTGTCTGAGGCTGGTTAGGCTTTGTGATCTTAGATAATGGCAGAAGGTATAGATAGGACATAGGTATGGTAACAAATCGGACTGCAATCGGGAAATAAACTTTGTATGATATAGGTACTTTAGCCGACATATATATGTCCATATGTTAATACAAGTGCTTCCATGTAAAAATATTTCGTGACATTTAGACAAATTGTTATATGTTTTGTTATTTTAAGAATTAGCAATGATTTTAAACATATTTAACGTTTTTATATAATCGATCTAAACACAGTAGGTAATAGAAACTACTACTTTACATTTAAAAAGGCAGGCAGCCCAGGCAGTAAATTATCTAAATGCCAAGGGCCATATAAAAACAACTGAGTACATGGGTGGCCATGTCAAGGCTTATTATCTTTTTTAATTATGCACGTGCCTTAGGCACCAACCCCGTCGCAAGTGGTTAACATAAAAAGCAGCTGCACTTGCAGAATAACTTATTTAATTTACTACATTTTATACAGATACATGTTATTTTATTGTTTACTTTATAGCAGGTATACTAGCCGATCCGGCGAACTTTTTGTCGCCTGATATTCACAACTACTAATAGTTTCTATGGATTAGTAGATTAGGAACAAATGAAGTAAATAGTAAAAATTGGTGAAAACGATTGGTGAAGCAAAATGAATCCCCATTTTTAAGTACATAAATTTATATATGAAGGAATCCCCATTTTGCTTATATATTAGACATATAGATTGTTTTTGGAATATACAAAAAAAAGAAGACACTAAGTCCCACAATGTGAATGTGAATGTGAATGTTATATGTGGCAAGCCTATTGTGTACCTACCGGGTACAATCCGATCCCGGGCAATTTTTTTTTATTGGAAAATCGGAAAATCCACATTTCTTTTTTGTTTCCCGTCCGAGGAATCGGACCCGGACCTCATGAAGTCAAGCCCAACTCCTGGACCGCTACACCACAGAAGCGATCATAGTAAAAAATTAAGTAAACGCATTCAGTTAATTTTTTTAACATAATATTACCTATACCAGTTATTAGACTATCAGACATAATATTAGATTATTTACGACCGCAATCTAAATTTTTACGTGTTTTTTACCTTCTAAATATTTATAAAAATAAATACTAATACGCTTTATTGACGAAAAAATAAGCAAAGGCATCTACGATTAGGCGCAGATACTTAGTCCACATTGTGGTAGGTTGCAAACTACTTCCAACAGCTCCCCTATCCAATCCCAAACAGTGTTGCTTTATTACAAAATCGAAAAACACATATGAGTTGCTCAACACCGGAATCGAACTCCCTACCTCATATAATAACCGCCGACACCGGGCCTCTAGGCGAAAAAAGACGCTCGGCAATTTCACAAAAAACTGACATGAAATGTAACACTCGTATATTTTCTCTGTGAGTGTACTCCCGAACCGGCTTGATAAGTCTTCCACTGAAATATGGGAACAGATGTTTGGGGTGAACGAACCCTGAAGCACAGTGCTCTGCCGCTAACTCATCGTTGATTTATGTATACGTCTTCGCCAACTAATTAAATATTTTCGAAAACTGACCCAAAAGTTTCCTACTTCTCGTTAAAATATCGCGCACTTCAATACCTTTAAATATCTTCTTAAAAAAAAAGTATCTTCACGCCCATATCCCCGAAGTGGTAGGCAGAGGCACAACCAGGGCACCCACGACTAGCCGAAGATACTAAGTCCCACAATGTGATAGGTGGCATCCTATCAAGCCTATCGTCAACCGGGTACATATCCTATCCCGAGCAACATTTTTTTATTAGAAAATTGGAAAAACCCAATTTTCCTTTTGTTGCCCGACCCGGGATTCGAACTCGGGACCGCAAGCAGTCAAGTCCAACAACTAAACAGCTAGACCACAGAGGCGATTACTCTTCACTACCTTCAAATAGGTTTAGAGCTATATATACCTTAAGAACTTTTGTACAATTACCCTGTTTCATGCAAAAATAAAATATTATTATTATACCTTCTTAAAAAAAATCAAAGACCGCCTTTGTGCACCTGAGTTACCTATAGATATTATTACTAGCTGCCCGTTCCGGCTTCGCTCGGATGGTAATTTTTTTACCATAAATTGAGATATAAGCTATCCTATCTCTCAAGTTGGATCGAAATACATACGGTGTGCGAATTTTATTATAATCGGTTAAGTGGTTTAGGAGTCCATTGAGGGCAAACATTGTGACTCGAGATTTTTATATATTAAGATTACCTATATTATACCTTTGTTACCTATATTATATATTGAAGTGAAAGAGTGTGTAATATTTTATAAATTGTGGTGCATAATAAAGTGTATCCATTCATTCATTCATTCATTCAATTTGTATCTTTTTTATGTGATGCAACAGCGATAAAGCTCTCGTGTTGGTAGGAGATAACCATGGCCTAAAGACACCATAGATGTTGTAGGTGGTGGCCGAGGCGTTAGGCCTATTTTGCAAGTCTACCTGATACTGGAACATGAGTACAACAATAGGTAAGGAGAATCCTTTCCCAGGCATGTTGCTGCACAACACTACCACCAGTTGTTAAATTTTAATACCATCACTACATAGTATAAAACAAAATTGCTTTCTCTGTCCCTATGTCCCTTTGTATGCTTAAATCTTTAAAACTACACAACGGATTTTGGTGCGATTTGTTTAATAGATAAAGCGATTGAAGAGGAAAGTTTACAAGTATATTTCATAACCGTGCGAAGCCGGAGCAAGCCGCTAGTATAGTATAAACCAAAGTCGCTTCTTTTGTCCCTATGCTTAAATCTTTAAAACTACGCAACGGATTTTGATGCGTTTTTTATGCGGTTTATATGTACCTATATCTATGAAGTATAGCATGGTATAGTTGATAAATATTAATACTAGGCAAGCCGACAGACGCTTTTCTATCCTACCAGCTATGAATATTGATTGTTGGTTATATGATGCTTCTCCTAATAATGACTTATTTCATTTAGAATTATGTTATGAAATCGGTTTCCTAGGCAAAAGTGACCCAATCTTAAATACAAATTAATACAGACTAAATATAATTTTAGCTACGTTTGTTTTAAGGAAAAATGTATTTTCTAAGAACACACCCATATCTTCTTTTTTAAACTAGTAAATACGTATTAATAACAGGTTTTTGTTAAGTCTTTCTTATAAAAAACACCTAAATACTGCCTATAGCATACACAAGATGTTTATAACTTAATGATCATGGAAGACAGTAGCCAAAAATTCCACATTAAATAATTAAGAAAGTATTTAACCCCCGGCTATACAGCTGGAGTCCTTTATCAAAAAGATGCTATCGGGAAATAATTCTGACGTTAATGTGAAGGTTGGAGGGCTGAGGAGTGCATCAGGTGATTTAAGAAAATTACATTATAAAAAGAGAATAAAGAAATGAGGGGTTTGTAGGGAGCGGCTCATTTCAAAGGCGTTATTATAAAATGTACCAATTTAAATTCAAATAAAAGAGCCTACCGCATTGAGATATGGATTATAATGTTATAGTCCAACCGAATAGGATTAGATATGCTTAAAACGGTATCGTGTAGAAAATTAGATTCATAACGATATTTTTAAAATATGAAAGTTGATGATTTTTCCAAGCTTCTAATTTAAGCTTCTAATTTAAGGTTTAGTGGGTTTTATTAATTGGCTTAAGTAAGTTAAGTTCGTTCTTAATCCTTGTTGATTGGGGGATTTACACGACAAGGCTCAGATTTAAATCCCAGTAGGCAGGCATATACATATTTGTATTGCATGCATATTCATATTATACAGGAATGCAGGTTAAATTTAAAATGGCACCTTACATCCTAGAGAACGTATCAATAAAATTAAGAATTTATTTGTTCCTAAATTTTTAAGCAATTACGATAACATTTCACAAGTAACATACGATATATTATGATTTTAAACTTAAATTTTCGGGTACAATTAACATTTTTAATTATTTCTACGGGATAGGTACTCGTGATATATTTTTATTTTATTTGCAACTAAGTCGAAATATCGATCAAATGTAATAGGTATTATAAATGCAAAAAACAAACTGATTGTCAAAATTTAACGTCTAATCTGGTATAACGATTTTAATTTGCAAACCTATTATTCAAAGATCAGAGTTCCAATACAGGCTACTTTTTTTAAATAATCAATCCCCAAATAAAGTCCTTTTTAAAAATAACGTGGCATTAAAGTTGGTATAAAAATAATAGGTAACAACTAGCGGCCCGCCCCGTCTTCGTATACGGTTATGAAATATACAAATAAACCTTCGTCTTCAATCACTTTATCTATTAAATAAAACCACATCAAAATCCTTTTCGTAGTTTTAAGAATTTAATCATACAAAGGGACAGCGGAAGCGACTTTGTTTATACTATGTAGTGATTGTACACTAACAAAGTCGCGTATAACTCTAGTTACATAAAATAGAATTAAGAAAACGTTAATTTCGTGAAGATACAAACTTCGAAACTTGAATTACACAGTGAGCGAAGAAGTGAGGCGAGGTGAGGAAGTGAGTGAGGGTATACCCACCTAAGCGCAGATAAAGATTTTATTACTTTACCTCTGCTGAAATTGGAAAAGCAGACATGAGTAAATCTACAAGTGCTGGAACTTGAGCTGTAAAAACTTCTTTTGTTATCCGATACGATCGACCGCGGAACTCTTTCATACAAGTTGAGTGCTCCTGTTTTGAGATACGAACAATTCCAGTTATATGGCTAAGCTTTACCTGTAATACTATTCACGAATTCTCTATATTTCTACTTATAAGCGTGCTTATAGTAAACTAAAGTTATAATTTCCACTTCGTGGGATTCTTTGTCTTCGACTAGTCGTGTGTGCCTCTGTCGACTACTTCGGGGATATGGGCGTAAAGATACTTTAATTACGATTAAATTTATTTATTTTAAACAAATGACATTGCTACCTTTATTGGCCATAATATTATATCTAAATTGTTGGTCAATATGTACTTTTTTGAGAAGGTTTCATATATCAAAAAAGTGGCGTCTTTCAGTCTGCGTCAAAATTGAAATAATATTTGAATATCTAAATACATACCTACGTACGTACATTTTTATTGACATTATATTTTTACGTCCTATCATAATGCTAGTACAACATACAGCAATAAAGAAAATGTTTAAGCTTGTTTACAAATATAGAATTCGGAAATGATTGCGAAGATATATCTAAGCTTATAAACATATATACATAGGCACATACAGGGGAAATCGACTTTGTATTATACTATGTAGTAATATCGAAAATCAACAGTTTATTATTACAGTGTAACAGTGTATTATCTATTTATTATGTACATAATGGACATAAAAGATGGTGGACAGACATATAGAAATTATGACAGTTATGACACTAGTCACTCGATAGTTTCTGCCTACTCTTTATATGCGTCTATGTGTAAAAATTAACAGTGGTTGTATAGTTACTGATATATTGTAATAAATTCCATCATAATACTATGGAATATTATGGAATGGAATGTGAAAATCTGTCCATCTGTCACGCTGTTTGACTTAAACGGCTAAACCCTGTAACCGATTTTGATTAAATTTGATATTCATATAGCTAACACCCCGAACTCAATCACACGCTATTTTATTCAAAATTTAACCCCCAAACGACATTAGTAGAAAATGAAAGTGTCTTAATTATTTGAAGCCGACAAATTCGCAAGAAACAGCTAGTCTCTTATAATATACAGTTATTGAGTACCTCGTTGGTCAAGGGACTAGCCTACACGCCTAACCCTACCGACCAACAGCGATGCTCGGATTCGATTACCGACGTGGGTAGACATTTATGTGATGAGCATTTTAGATGTTTGCATTTCCGGCTATGGGTGAAGGTATATTAAATTTATTCTGGTATCTATTTAAGTATTTCTATGTTTGAGTATCGTTGACCCTTAACACAAGCATATCAATTTTTTTCTTTGTGTAACTTGTCCAGTAATGTTATTATATTATTACTAGCTGACCCGGCAGACGTTGTTCTACTATATTTTCAGTGTGATTTTAGTAAATTGGTGTGGGTCACCCTCATCACTTAGGGGTATGAAAAATAAATGTTGGTCGATTCTCAGACCTTCTCAATATTCCCACAAAATTTCATGAGAATCAATCGAGCCGTTTCGGAGGAGTTCAGTCACACACACCGTGACACGGGAATTTTAAATATGAGATTAGTTGAGTAATCGCGTACTAAATTATTTAAATTGCACGTATTTTTTTAACCAGTTACGCAATAATTCTTTTTTTAAATGATTTCACCTTATCGCTTAACTTAGAAATGTTACTTCAATTGTATGTATTATAACTTAGCGTATTTCTACAATAAAGTATACGAACTGGTTACTTAAAATAGGTCCTGTTACTATGTTGCTATAAAACCAGTATTTTGCTATCGCGTGAAGCACGCTTTGAAAATACCTGAAAAACATAGTGTAGTGCCGCGATGGCAGATATTTGTAATTAGTCAAATACTTGCCCGAATTAATACTAAGTAATTACTAAACAATTGATTAGCTATTTCTATCACCGCGTGATTTGTTCCAGTTTCAAAAGGCACTTAGGTAATTTACTCAAGAAACATCTAACTGTTTTTATTTTCTATGATTTTTTATTTTCATGATATTGGAAGTCAAACAAGCAGACGGAATTCCAGATGATAAAAAATTCACGATGCCTAAAGACACCAAAGGCAGTAGAGGTGCGTTGCTAACCTGAGGCCTGAGGCTGAGGCTAAAATTGAAAATCTCTTCGCCATTTTGATAATCGAATCACCTAACGTACTGTAGTTTAGAAAATGATTTGTAATCATTATATTCTTAAAACCTACCTATTAAAAATTTAAATAAAACTGTATGTTGTAAATGTATTATAATACCTCGGTAAATATTCTAAAAAAGGCAATCACTCGCAATTGGTTCAACTCTGTTTCGTAACTTTCGTTTTTTTTTTCTCGTTATTGTTTTTGTTCGTGATTTAATCTAGTTTTGATTTTTTTTCTCGATGTTTTTTATTATTTTTTTTATATCTTTTCCCAGTTTTAAAGTTAGCATTAATTTTTAACAAACATTTTTGTAACTGTCTTATAAAATCAGATGTTATATGTGAAAGATAATGTTTAAGTTATTCATTAAGTAATACATTATCACTGTTTGTTTTCCAAATAAATATAAATAAAAAATAAAATAAAATAAATATCGATTATTTATCAGAATAATACATACATAGAAATTTATACAGAGGAAAACAGTAATATATAAAAACAGTAAGCAAATGATGTATAAAATATTTTTTAGGACAGCTATAGACGCGAATTTGTTGAGTCGTAAAATTCGCAAGTTTTATACCTAGGTATAATGTATACATTGCTTAAAACGTTCAATGTCCCAGCAATTAAAATATCTCTGTTTCGTGTAACAAGTACGAAATATTCTCGAGCGATCTAATTAAAACATTTATCCGCAAAATTCCGGGCTCGGAAAACTTTCCGTGATTCCGTATCCCCCGGGCGAAGGTAATAACTTCTGAAATTCTTCGGATATCTCTCACTTGCGAATAGCTTTTATTCAAAAGTCAAGTTAAACGCTTGTCAGTGCTACGTTCACAGTGTAATAAAAAACATGACTTATCATTTTGATGTGCTTTTGTTTTTTATGAATATAGTCGTTTAATTGTTCAATTTATTTTTCTTACTTGAAAATTCAGGTAAATAAAAACTAATTAAGTATCAGGTACTTAATTAACTTTTATTTACTTTATTAATTTTTATGTCATCATAAAGTTGGATTTATAAGAACGATGTTTTTAAATGCTATTTTATTGAATAAAAAACAGATTAACTAAGATTTTACGCAAATTGTGAAGAACTGTTAACTAAAGAGTTAATGCTATACCAGGTTTAATTTTACAAATCTGTTTATTTAATTAACTATGAATTAATACTGACACTTACTTGAAACAGTAAACCGATTATGAGTTATCACATATTATATATTTCAACACATTTTAAACACTGAGTTTTACTATATAAAACATATTCTGTATAAAAATGTATGTAAAAATATTCTGGTATCTATTTAATTATTTCTATGTATTAGTATCGTTGACTAACACCCATAACACAAACATATGATTTGCTTACTTTAGGATTAAATTCAATTTGTGTACCTTGTCCAGGATTATTTATTTAATGTTAAAAAAACATTCAAAAATTAAGTTTAATTAAATATATAATACCAAGGAGAAAAATACAACCCAGTACCAATTAAATTGTTTGTTTAGCACTATTTTACTATGGAATTCTGATTACAAATTTTTATATATTAATTAATAAAATTATTACATAGAACGAAATCTTTACATCTACCTACTTATTAGCTTGATAATTTAAGCTAAAAAGATTAAAAATTATTATTATAAAAGTAAATCAGGCACAAAAATATAGCTCTGAATTTAAATCATGATTAAAATGTCTTAGACCTGGGTATAAGTAGGTACTACTATTTAAATTATGCGTTTCGGCTTTACACTTATTACTCTTTTTACACTTTATACTTTTGTTTTTAAATTGGCTGATCTAATCTAAATTTAAGCGAAATGATTAATTATGTAATAACAACTCTATATAGATATAATAATTATTATTATTTAATAATTGTTGATTGTGTTGATTCAGATAACAAGTTTTTCACTTTCTTTGTTATTCAGAAAAGTTCGTTCACTTTGCTTAAAACTTCGTTTGTCTGTGACTAGACATTGCTCCTTCTTTTTTAACGGACTTACTTTTTATTACAACTTAGACGAATTCACGTTAATATCAAATGGACCGTAAGGATATTACTTCGCTAGTTACACCTCTGTCTACATTTGTCATTTATCCGCATAAGGTATTTTCATTCAATTTCAAATACAAGAAATCTCAGAAAGGTAGCAAATATGTTACCTATTATAACAAATCAGACTAAAAACGATTTAATTTTGGAAGTCTGACGATTATAATTAGGTTTATATAAGAGTAGTTTTTAAGCTTTTGCCATCATCATAATCGATTAGGTAGGAAAACAATTGATTTGGATTAAAAAATATTTAACATGTTTTAATCCAACAAAGGAAAAGACTCGAATGAAAGTTGTTATCGTCGGCTTTTGGTGGAATTCCATTGGATACACACCACTTTTTTTAGGTAAATGCTTGTACTTTTTCACTTGTGTAGTGTTACGCTATAGCCAGCCGGTTTCACTTAAAGTGTTAAATAAAATATATAGTGGAAAGTATAAGCGTTAACTTCAAAAAAGTGTATATACAATAGAATTCCACCTAATGCCGACGATAACAAGTATATATTCTATTTTATATTGCTTATATTTTTGAATAGTAGGTGGTAGTGACATAATAAATACCAAAATATAATAGTCTTAAGAGTTCGCTACATAAATTTCACCCCGAGAATAAATGGATTACTTATGTTCGCGGACCGCCATCTAGCGGGGGGTGAGTGAAACTGTATGAGTTATTGTTATTATACGGATTTCCCCACTTCCGACATGTTTTCCCTAACAG
Source organism: Calephelis nemesis (assembly GCA_002245505.1). Taxonomy (NCBI): domain Eukaryota; kingdom Metazoa; phylum Arthropoda; class Insecta; order Lepidoptera; family Riodinidae; genus Calephelis; species Calephelis nemesis. Next base: position 259,177 of record NJDD01000103.1, on the reverse strand, counting down.
CCCTCTTGTGGATGTTATAAAATCTGTGCCATGTAATCTTGTAAATTGTTTTGGAAAAATATTTTGTGAATTAACGATATCGCATTTCATAGACTGATCGAAGTACATGTATACAGTCAAAAAAATTTTTGGTGAAAGTCTTATTTAAACTTTTCAGTGCAGAAAAGATATAGCTGCACACTGTTTTACTTAATAGTATATCGAAATTGAAATTACTATTTATACTACCAAATTAGTAGAAATAATATATTAAAGTGATAAAATATAGTAACTTAAAGAAAGTAGCTATACCTATTTTAAAAATGTGTATTGTGATTATTTCCTATCCTAAACTTAGAAAAATCTAAAAAAAAAAATTATGATGAAGATGCATCGAGTTTGGTAGCTAATAGATATTAGCAACTAGACTCGATGCATAAATACTGCAAATATTATATATCTTTGAATTTAATGAGTAGATTGACAAAACAATTTTTTTTTGGAGAACAAATTAGTTAAAATCTATAACTTGAAAAGTAAAATATATATTATGACCAAATAAATGTTATGACCAATGGATATCAATTGTTATAAACAATAAAAGTACATTAAAATATTTCTGTCGATGTTCTTTTTGTGTGACATACATAATATAAATTAGGTACATTTTTGAATTTAATATATTTTTGTAGCTTGTAATTTTTGAAATTACTTTATTGTGTTTTTACATTTTTTTCTAAATAATGCTGTGGAGTGTACTAGTACTTCGAATTTTGTTTGATAGCGAGATTTATATTTCTTATCATCACCTAGCTGTTAAAAAATATTACAAATAAAGTCTTTTAAAGATATGTAATATAAGATATACAGTGGCGCAAGTATTAGTTCAATAAAATTGTGTTGCACATTTTGAGGAACGATTATAAAGAAGAACATAGTTGAAAAACGCATTCGCCTTGAATTTTAAAAACCCCGATGACGGAAATCCTAAAGATTGAAGAGTGTTTATTCTAAAGTGCTATCTTATAAATAAAAATGAGTCTTTATTTTACGTGATCATGGCATCACGCCTGAATTGGGAGACCAATTTTTGTAATAATTTTTTGTTGTATTTATTTTCACGAAAAAGTAACAAAGTACCTAAATTTATTTAAATTTAATACTAATAGTTAAGACAAGACTACTGGTCTTTTGGACTTTGTCGGTCGCGAGTTTATTTATTTAAGTACCTATTATTTAGTTATTTTAATTTTGGTATTTCTAAGACATTGCGATTTAATATTGAGAAAATTAATAAATGCCTTCTATCTCAGTTTAGTTCACTCTATGACTTCACTTTTTATAAATTGAGGTACTAAGTATCATCAATCGAAGTTATTTGAAAATATAATGTTTCATAATGCAGTCTTCAAGTAAACAATATGATTTCATATTTAGCGCCTACATTGTAAGTTTAAGCTCAAAATAGCTTATTGTGTTGATATCTTCATTCAAGCTGCATATTTATGTAAATAGCAGAGTTAACTTGTGCGAACAGATGGCTTTGTGTTTTATCTCAGGGTTTCACTCGACGGCTTTATAAAGTTATATTAGGCCAGAGAACCATTTTACTTATCGAATACGTCAGCGGTTTTATAAAACATAAGCCGTAACATACAGTATTATTATGTATTTATTTAGTCGCTATGTATGTAAATTTTATTCTCATGTTACACGGCTGCACTTAGAGATATTCCCATATTTAACAGCTGCATTCAGAGACGTTAAACATCTTTTAATTAAGTCATTAAGTTAATATTTTTTAAATTGTGACTTAATGATAGATTAAATGTTAACTGACGGTTCTGAATGCAGCTGGCTGACTCTTAAGATATAATTGAAATAATAACTTTATGATTTTATTTGTAATTCTATAATCTACAAGTATTTTTAATGAGCATTTTCAATAATCTATTAAAAAAATCCAACAGAAATAATACTTGCACGGGATTGGATATGTAACCGGCTATCGATAGGATTGCCACCTATCCCATCGTGGGACTTAGTGTCATGTGCTAGTCATGGGTACCCTGGTTGTGCCTCTGCCTACTTGTACAGGAATATAAGCGTGAAGATACTACTACTACTACACAACGCTATTTTTGTTTAAGAAAACGTTAATTGGAAATAAAACTATCTTAGATATTTTAATGGCATTTCTGGTTGAGTGTACATATTTTACAGTTCCTACGATAGATTGTAAGCTTGGGGAGAGAATGATAGCGCTTGCTTATTAGCAGGAGGCCGTAAATATGTTCGTTACTCAACGGACATATATTTCACCAGAGGAGGAGAACACCCGCATAGCACGGCTACTTACTTTCAAACGTCAATTGTTTATCTCCAAACCTTTTTTAAATTGTTACTGGGCAGAGCATTGACTCTTGAGACATTTTAAAAATTGTTTTATAATTATAAGATCTGAAACCAAGCACTCTTAAAATGCCCAAAGTATATTTAGATGTTTTAACATTTACTTGTAGGCACGCGGGTATATAGTCACAAACTGATGTAATTTAAAAAAATTATAATGTAAATTCATTTAGTAAAATATCTGTTGATTATTTCTAAATTTAAAGGTTGTATATATGCATATTAATAATTATGATCATGAATAGACTAATATTTTAATGGTAAAACTGGAAAATCCACTTTAATTTCAATAAGTATATAATTTAAGCAGACAATTTTTTAAGCAGAAAAAAGAAAAAAAAGTGTTTTCGTCGATCTATCGATTCGTCGTTACACTTGATGGTGATGGAACCATCTTGAAAGTACTTCCACTCCCTTCCAAATAAATAAATCGGTTCAGAAATGACAAAGAAATCGGTTATCATACCGAGATAAAAAATACAAGAATTAAACAGGTATATAATCTATGAATTTAAAAACTGACTTTGATTTCAATAATATTTTGTCTAATTACACTAAAATTGAGTATTCCCTTTGATTTCTCTGAGATATCATCAACAGATCTAGACACAGTAACAGTGTGACATCTTGAAAATGCTCTTTCAATTAGAAAATATAATTAAAAAAGTTATTTTTTGTTATCGGTTCACAAGTTACGGAGCAATCTATTAACATACCTACCGACATAAACAATATAGGAATGGAATTTTAATCTCCTTCTTTTTCTGAAGTTGGTTGAAAAATAGGTGGATTTCTTGAAGGTAAACGCTATACTTTAATACACTGTACATACTATGCAATATTAATTTGCGTCTCCTTTGAATATTTTAATTTTGATAAACCGAAAACTTTTCTTCTTATCTTACTAATCGAGTATGTTAATCCGTATGCTTAATTAAATTAAACTCGAGTAATTACAATATTTCACATAGACGATAAACAGACACATACATACACTGTTACATACTTGTGACGCTTCAATATACTAGTTCTAGAATCTCTGAGCAAAAGAAAACTTACTTACCAAAGTAACTCCTCCGTGTAGGTATTAACTACTCTACCTACTTAGCCACAAACTTTATCACCCATTTCATTAATTTCTACCACTAAGACCACACACGTTCACCCCGACCATCTTCTTAGCTCGGTAATTTTATGCAAATATTCATGATGGAGAGATAAATATGACTACGAATAAGTTAATTAAGTTATAAACTTGTATTCAGAGACACAAAAGACATAAATAACAAAAAGGCGTATTTAAATTTAGACGATAAAAATCCTAAGCCAGCCGAGCAAGTTTAAGGAAGTGTAAATTAACTTTAGATTATAACAATAATTTAACACAAAATGTACAACAGGAATTCATGGAATTTATAATATTCCGTAATATTATTAATTAAATATAAAATAAAATATTAAATTAGAAATATTTAGGAAAGTTTCGTTCGTTGTAACTAGGAGTTTGAGTTATAAAATTTAATATCATAAGAAAAACACTTACCTACTGCACGTGCTGTTCCGGTCACCAAAGAATCGCGATTAGGTAAGTATATTAAGTATTTGTACTGTTTTGTAGTTATTTTGTTGTTAGTATTTTGCAGCTAAAAGTAATTGTTAGTATTTTAGGCAATAAATTGGTAAATTTTTAATTTTTGGCAACCCTGGCATTTGTTTTTATAATCATCCAAATTACTAAAAATAAATTTTGGAACTTATAAGTAATTTATCTAAATTTCAACAAATAAGCAAAATCAATTATTTGATTTTCTACACTCACATCCAATTCAGAAGCATGTCTTTTTCCTTAAAAGCTTTCGCTTAAAGTAACAATAAATATTTATTTTGATGTCAAAATTTAATTTTGACAAAAAATATCTTTATCTACGATTTTGTATTACAGATTGCGATAAAAATAAAAACTTTCTTTTTAAAAAGAGATAAAATGGCTATACCTTATTTGATGAACGCATCTCTGATTTCAACTTTATGGTAGTTGTATATTATGAATTTATGGTATTTTCACATTGTTTTTAAACAACTTGCTTGTATGTGAATTTTTACTATTAAAGTAATGTAAAAGTACGTTCATCTTCACACCAAACACTTCACTCTCGTATAATATCTAGGAGTCTACTGACATTGCAGTAGTACGCTTTCTCTTTACTGGCAAAAAAACTAATTTGAATTTTTATAGAAAATCGGGTCACTTGCCGTTCTCGGAAGCGCTTGCGCAAGCTTACTGTGTGATATTTGTCATTCTTCATCTGCATATTTTCAAAAGAGTTTGTAATTTATTTACATATTTTAAGATGTTTTTGGAACTGTGTTTAAGACAAATTTTCTCTGGAATAATTCTAGCACACGACGATAAGATACCTATTCACTGCCTATAGACGTTGAAGAAGAAAAGAGAAGTTGTCACTAATAGGACTTTACTGCATTTATTTTGATATCAAGGACTACTGTTCCTTACTTACTATAATATTATTATTAAATTTACAGAAACCGAATTATGATTCATAAACTTTTAACTTAAAATGTTAACCATGTTTTTGTTAATTTTATTCCTAAAATAACTAACTGATTGATTACCAGTTATATAACACATATGGTCACCTGGTATAAAATATACATTTTTTTATGTTATTGGAAGGCAAACAAGCAGATGGATTTCCTGATGGTAAGAAATTCAAACCGCCCAGAGACACCAAAGGTGGTAATTGTGCGTTGGCAACCTGAAGCCGGGATGCTAGGCCTCGGGCAAAGGTAAGTTTAGCGGTTGCCTTATCCTCGAAACCGGAACACGTCAACAGCAAGCTCTGACATTATGGCGGTAGGAATAGGTAAGGCGGTAGTACCAATCCAGGCGAGTCGCTGCGAGACTCTACCACCTAGTCAGATGTCACGGTGTTAGCGACGGTAAGCCTATGCTCGCTTTTAACGAGGTGCCTGACAGGAAGGCAGATGGTCTATTCTGCAAAGGCTTACCTATTCCTACTTAGTTGTACCAAACTATTCGGTAGATAAAAAAGGTGTGTGAGCGATTCACACACGATAGAAGTGAAACTTCAGTAAATTGACAAAAGAATGAGATGAATATATACTTGTGTCTCTTACCTGCAAAATAATGAGATGAATATATATTTGTATCTCTTACCTGTCGTTTTTCTGTTGCACCCGTTTTGAAATCACAACGATCCTAAAGAAGTTTCACTTCAAAAATTAAAATTTAAGCCATTTCAGAGGATTGTGACTTTAATTATCGTGGCATGGGGTTTTTATTGATAAGATTTTTATTCAAGTACACAGTTTTAACTAAAAATTGGTATTTTTTACTAGTCACCTGTTTCAAAAATCTACTAAGTACTAAACTAAGTCGAAGTCTAATCTAGGTCGTAGACTTTAGTGACTCTTAGGGCTAACCTGATATTTATTTTTCGACACTTGTTAAAAGACACTCGTTATAATTATTAGTATTTTGATAATTATTTATGTGTTACAAATACTATTTTCCCAATATTATTCCAAACTCCTTGTGTAAATTAGACTATCTCCATCTCTGTTTGATAACGTGTAAAAGCTAGAAACTTGTACCTACAGGTTAAATTGTAAATCACCAATAAAATTATTGCTTGTGGTGTCGTAAAGCAACTTGCCCAAGTAGAAATTTACCTCTTATTCTGCCTATTATGACAGCATATTTGATCAACAACAACGGGACAGCAACACACCTATAACATCTATTGTGTCTATAACTACGACTGTTGTCTACAATCAAGAGGAGCGTTATGCTTGATCGCTGTCTTATTACATACCTAAAAGATATTCACCTCTTTACTTTTGCCGTCATTGTTACAGTAGATTAGCCTAATAAGTCTAACACAGGACAGCAACACACCTATAACATCTATTATATCTAAAACAATGATTGTTGTCTACAATCCGTATGCTCCATCGCCGTCTTATCGCATAAAAAACTAACTCATTTACTAATCAATTTATTTATAACAAGTGTTAGATAAGAGTTTGCTATTGAAACTATAAGCGTGGGACCACTCTTGTTTATCTAAGAGTCTACAATCTATACATTATGCGATCAATTAACATACTTCTCATTATAAGAGCTTGTAATATTTTTTGTACATCGAACTGTCGGTAGATGGTAAGTACTGCTGGTGATAAGTGGTACTCGCTCACAGACAAGTCAGATATTATCATTGTAGCACTAGGTGGCGGACTTCTACAACGCGTTTAAAGAAAATGATTATCCTCATCTGTTTGTATCTGTATCTCCTTTTTCTGGAGGAAAGTAGTAAGTAACTAAAAATATTTAAAATAAGATTTGCACTTAATTTACATTTGTATTTAGACACTCTACATACCTACCTAGTATTAAATAAAGTTTAACATTAATTTGAAAACAGTAGATACCTTATAAGTGAAATATTAACAAGTAAATAAGTAGGTATTATATAGATAAACTGTCGTATACACTATACAGTATACAACCTATGTAAGATTATTAAACACGCCTTAGAAAATACGCCTTAAAAACAAGTTTTAAAACACATATTACAAGCTCCTTACTTATGCTCTACATAATGCTCTAATATTTTCATTGTCATTTTTTGTGTCATTTGTGATTAGTCCAAAAATGGAATTGCAGACTCTTTTGAAATTTCTGTATTATTATTATACAGATAGTATTTGGCAATATTTTTTCTCTACTCATGCCTATAAAAACTTAGAATGAAAATAGGGGTGACATCATTTTGTAATACAGCACCATCTATATATATTATGGAGAACTAGAATACAACACTCTACGCTAAAGCTCTACACCTAATATTTTTTGAAGACTGTAAAACATTTCTTATTCCTACAGTAGTAAGGTTTAGGATTCTATTTTTCTGACACTCAACTTTACACATTTGGAAAAATTCCTTCTGTAATTTTGTTCTAATGTAGTTTGAAAACAGGAAAACAGTCATTGTAATAAATCAAACTACTATTAATTGCAATAAAACTAAACTACAAATAAGTAAATTAAAGCCGTTGCTTGTTGAATTTTTTTTTGTTGAAAGTAGGTAATGTAAATAAAAAAAATATGATGCGATAATAATAATAAGTAGGTAAATGGCTATTTCAAACATTTTGATAATTAGTAGGTAAAGTTTTTGCATGTTTAATATTTTTACGTATTGAACCCATGTTTATAATATATCTAGTCTCTTCAGACTAACAGGTTGTCTGCTACAGATCGATTTATTTGGCGATAAAGCCGCCTTTTGTGTAGGTACTAAGAACTAAGTATAATCATATTATGCTGTTGTTAATAAGTACTTAATTATTGTGCTTACTTTGTTGTAAGATTAATTGCGCACAATAAATAAAGAGTTCATTAATTAATTAATTAACTCATTATAATTAGGATCCTACAGTATTATTAGATACACGTAAAGGAAAGGTAAGGTAGAAATACCTATTCCTACCTACTTTTCCAGTTGTTTACATGTAATGAAATAAAGTGAAGTTTATATTAACAGTTGCGATTCATAAACATGAGATTGAAAAATCTGAACAACGAACTCATACAAAAATACGATTAAAAAAAGGGAATCAGGTTGTAAATAGATGCCTTGTACGTAAGTAGTAAGTTATTCTTTTTACAAAACCCATCAGGAAATGACCCTTGAATTAAAATTTTATACGAATTTTAAGTACAGGTACATATAAGGTATTATTTACAGATTTGAGACATTTTTACAAATTAAATTAGTGAAATTACTGGCTTCTTTTAAGTGCTACATACATACACATATTTTGATTGCACATTTTATAAAAGCGCCCTCTGTGTCATAAAAGTGAAACTACGTCGACTTTGTGGTTGCTACTGTCAATCTCTACTTATTTTAACGTAGAGCTGTTTTCCTTTTATTTTCATTTTTTTGAAATATTTTCATTTCACAATTGTTTAATTCTCACTTTAATTAACAATTCAGCTATTTACAAACAGTTTGTTATAGATATATAGGAACAGTTGTTTACAAACTGTACGCGTAATATAATACAGCTTTTTAATCAAATCATTTACTTTTCAATTTGAAACTTATGTCTTATTTGTTTAAAAAAATATAAAGAACTTTATTTAAATAAGGTGAAAATACCTGAAACGATATGACACGCTGTCTAAAATAATATTACTTCAATAATAATTATAGTTAAGCGCTTTGGGGTAAAAAAACGACTTTATTATGTAGGTGATAGAGTCGCAATTTGAAGTAGACAGCTAACAGCATTACATTAACACTACTTGTGAGTTGTGACGTCACGGTACAAGCCCTAGCTTTTTTCTAGCTATGTTTTTTGTTTTATGTAAAATCAACCTATTCTACGTGTATTTTCTAAAAAATACCAAACACATACATATATTATGACGTCACCAAATATAAAAATATTATTATTTAACAACAAGTAATTGTATTATAATATGTAACTAACATCTAGTACCTACTTAGCTACCTACTTAATCAATGACAATAATAACAAACAACAAAGCTGAAGTTCATTACTAAAAACGGCAAAGTTAATGATAAAACAGTAAACTTAATTGAAACATAAAAATAATAAAATTACATGCCATAAAATCAAAAGTAAAACTGACAATTCAATATAATTAGCTCTACCTAGAGCTATATGTTAATTTAATTTATTTTAAAGCGTTAAAATTACATTAGATTACATAATATTATAAAATATTACATCCACTCCAAATTAAAGATAAGGTCAGACACAAGTTTTAAATAATCTAAAACCCGATCTGTTGATATTAAACACATGCATCGCACATTGCATGTGTGCGTTCAGAAATCCAGGTGCCATATCTGTCCATGTCGCCGCCATGTTGCTTTTATCTTCTATCTCGTTTTCTCTATATGAGAGTTAGTAAGCGTGAAGAGCACAGAGAATGTTAAGCCCTCCGTGTTCGAATGGTATTACAATTCACGGTAGACCGGCCAGCAGATTGCGTTCTTTAGATTTTGGAAGGGGAACGTAACCTCAAAATGTTGCATGGCGGATTACATTCTGTGTTATCATTGGTAAGCGTCTTATTTGTGGAATCCAGTCGATGACAGATATTAATGATTATGGCAATGTGCGGTGGTAGTCCGAGGTAGAGAGGGATATACTCTGACATTTTTATTGTAAGGATAACTGTCTAGATATAAAAATATACTTAGGTATTTGTTCACTTAATTGTGTGATACAAATATAATGTTATTGACATATATATTTAAACGTATGTATGGCAGTCCCTTAAACGTTTAAAATCGTACACGCTGATGTCTCCTTTTTTTATAACAAGTGTTTTTGGTGGTAGAAAATGATAACAATTTGTTTTTAATAGAAAGAAAAATTTTCAGGAGGTTACCATATCATGGGTATGTCGACGTTGCTTTGCTAAGTATTTTAAGCAAATCTACAGGCAGTTTAATTTTCCTTATATACATATTCCTTTTAATAATTCAACCAGCACAAATAAGGCGAGTTCGCCAGCGGCTGCTAGGCTATTTTCCACATCCATGACGTCAGTGCTTATTACCTATAGGCCTTGTTATTAATTATTTTATTCTGGTTACATAGGTATGTGTATAAGTATTTCTATGTAGCTATTATAGTATCGTTGACTAACACCCATAACACAATCATATAATTTGCTTACTTTGGGGTTGGATTCAATTTGTTTCTTATTCCTACTTATCCAGGGATTTTATTTCTTTAGTTATTTATCTAAAATTTAGCCTTAACCCCTTTTTATCATGAGTAAACACGTCACTTGTAAATATATCTATTTATTACATTACCTACTAGTTCGAACTAAGTACCTTTAATGTCATAAACTTTAACTGACCTTTTAGGCTACGTTTTGTAGCAATAGTGATGTAATCCTGACGTTTTACACCATCTTGCTGAGATCTGTAAAAGAAAAATGATTATAGACAATAACTAAAACAAACTAAACTAAACTTACCTAAATATCACTAAGTTAACTAAAAAGGAAAATTTATTCAAAATGTTATTCCTGATTCAGTGATTATTTTTATTATCGATATACAATAATGTATCTACACCTTAAAATGAATAATATCTATGATGTTGACTCTACGTATGACTATTTGTGTAGTTATTCAGTGTAGGTATGTTGTGTTTGGCAAAATATTGAACGTACAAGCAACAGAAAAAACAACCGTCTACACGTGGAGTTGCATAACGAAAAATAAATTTGTTGTTCCATATCAAATAACTACGTATGTTTTTTTTGCTAATTGTTAATTTTTTATTGTATCCTTTCATGTGCCTTAAAAAACTGACAAAAGTCAGCAAGCTTTTTGTTATTGGATATGCTTTTTAGCCAGATAGAAAAATATAGTATATAATATGGCAAATATTACAACCACACAGTTCCTACATATTTACATACTTTTTTTTATCTATTTCAGAAGAAAAGTCAACAGAGATGGAATATTAGAACTTTTCCGTTTCTTATAGGCACCAGCAAATTGTACGATGCCAGATCATCTTTTGGCATTTTGATAAGAAAAAGGTAGGTTTGTTAGCCATTAATTTGGAAAACTTTATAATCATTATACAGAAGGTAAGTAACTCTGCTTAAAATTACGCAAACAAAATCGTAATAGCACATCCGGGATCAAAACTTCCACATTTGCTAAACTTTCGTCTTCAATGTAACAAGTCGTGAACATTGTAAGATGCCAAGTAATAGAGTAAGTAGTAAAACTTTTGGGTAAGTAATTAGTAGCTTTTCTTCTTATTGTTTCAAATGTGAAAATCAACTTTTGCATGTACAAAGAAAACCTCCTTGACTTTTCTCTCGACTGATTATAGATAGGCAGCTATTTGTAATGATTTTACCATTACTTAAGCCTCAATTAGATAATGGCATATCTTTTAATAAAATTATGAAGACATTAACGATCCCCCGTCTTACACATTCCTGTATTCGGTTATACGGTACACTTTGACAATTTTGGACTTATTTTTTATGGCTAATTTATTGCTAAACTTGCGGTTCTGAACCAAAACCGTTCTATTTATTCCAAATTTAATAATGTTTGCTTTCGTCTAGAATATTAGAGGAGTTCTAAACACTGGTCGTTGACATTGGTTTGCTTGAATCTGGAATGTTACTGATAAGTATTCTGGAATTTAATGCAAGTTTAAAAAAAATGGAAATAAAAATTTCTGATTAATTTTGTTGGAAGGCGTGCTTACTTAGCCGTCTATAGAAAGTCCTTAATGTATTTTTATAATATCTTGTTTATTATTTTCTGGATATTGTGTTACAACTAAATTTTAGATGTTTAAAAGTAACATGTATTTATAGAGAAAACTAGTGGACCCGACTAATATTACTTTATCATTTATTTATTTTTAACGTAAAAAATAATTCATAATATATACGAATACCTACCATTTAAAGAAATAGAGGTAAAAAATTAGAATTGTATTTAATTTTGAATGAAAAAATGAAATGAAAAAATTACCAAAACAAAAAAAATGGTGTGCATCACCCTATTTACATATAAAAATGGTTTGGTTAATTTTATTTTTGCACCTACTGAAAAAACATACACGTAAAAATTTCATAAGAATCGGTTTCGTTTCGAATGAGTTTTGTTACAATATATTGTCATGAAAATTTAATATACCTACTTAACAGATATAGCAACGTCTATTTAATATTAAGTAAATACTTACACATGCATACTTAAGTATCTGTTACACTCCCAATAATATGTGGTATTTATAGCCGCCCAGTACAGCGATTATCTTTACTAAGTGCATGTTTTACCGTCTAAGTACCAGACCCTCAACCAACACTTTAGTTATGCTTCAGTTTATGGAAAGCCCAGCGAATAATAACAGATAATTTATGACACTCATAGCATTAGTCCTGTGTAGGTATATTTAGATTCTTTAAGTTATTGGTATATTAATTACAACACCATTAAACATTAATTTTATTTCTATTTATTTGATTGGGAATATTTGATTCTACTTAGTAGGTACTACGTTTCAAATACGATACCTATTTCAAGGTAAGCAAAGAGTTAGGTATTACCTACATTATGGTACATTTTTCTTCTTTGAAGCATTAAAAATTTTGACCCTTTTCTTATAAATTCTATTCAGAACAAATAGTTTCTTTTATATTTATGTACGTCTTCCTAAGGTTATGTACTTACATACGTATTTATTGAGACATTCGTATATACCAATATTTTATTGTAATTAGATTTTTCAAAGTCAAGCTGTTAAAAAATGAACTTACAAGGCGTAAGCTTATCGACTACACTAACCTCAAAATCAAAATAAGGCGGTAGTGGTAGGAATAGGTTCAGGTTTTCATTTCAAACATTCCAGGAGGATTTGACGCCATCGAGAGAAAAGATGATCGAAGTTTTTTTATAATTATTAAATTTCGTGTTGATATTGAGTGAAATTAGTCAATTTTGGTGGCAGTTGTACACATTTTTTCAGTGAAAGTGTACAAATGAAATAATTGAAGAAATTAGCGTGTCATGTATTTCCTCGTTGCCGCCAAAACTCATATGAGCTTGAGTAATGAGACTACCGCTTTACCCAAGAGCCTGACATGACTTACTGACGACTTATGACTGATGACTAATTATAATTGATTAAAATTGATATAAAATTGGATGCAAATTTCTACTAGGCGAATGGCAAAATACTAACGTAAAGATCAAAACAAAGAAAAGAACATTCGAGGAACATCGTTGCAAAGTTATACCACTTAGTGTATCTGTACTAATAAAATGTTCCCCAACAAAATTTTTGATATGGTATAATTTCTGATTCTAAATTGTTCTACTTATTTATCAATGTATTATCTTAAACTAATTATACAACAATAAATTTCTGCTTCTTTTGGTCATCGTATCACGCATGAATGGATGGAACTATTTCGATATTTATTTTGTTGTGTAATTTATTGTCAGGAGAGTATTTTAAAACAAAATTGCAAGTTTATTTTAATTCGACATTCATAGATCAGACAGTATGTCTGTCGGGATATTATATATTTAAAAATGATTTCCTTTTTTCCTTTACCGCCATGGTCATTGGGTCACGCGTGAACGGATGGCCTAATTTCGTTAGTTATTTAGTGTCAGAACATTTATACAAAATTGTAAGTTCATTTCAACTTAACATTCATAATTAAAACAGTACCTACGTGTGTAAGGATAGTTATGCAGGATTTCGCCGTCCAATTAAACTCGATCAACGTCAACAATCATGTCAATTTTATTGTCATAGCAATGTTTTAAATGTTAAGTAGATATTCAGGAAATAAGGATTTTGCCAATTTTAATTGCACTAGCTCATGAACGGAGCCACAACAAATAATTGAACTCGTTTACACAAAATTTAGTTTTACTAAACTCGGTTTTCAATATGTTCAATGAAATCAACTTTTAGACTTACATTTAAAAATTACTCCCAGTTTAACTTGATCATCGGATCACGCGTAAATGGATGAACCAATTTCGCTAATTCTTTTTCCCTTGTGTTAATTATTGTTAGGAAATTATAAATAAAAATTGTCAGTTTACTTTAATATTCAATGATTAGACAGGACACTACTCGGGTCAGCTAGTTTATAATAAAGTATTCTAAATTCGAATATATTGTCATCTAAGGCTGTTCAGCTAGTCTATATATATATAAAAAACAATTGCTGTTCGTTAGTCTCGCTAAAACTCGAAAACGGCTGGACTGATTTGGCTCCTTTTGGTTTTGAATTTTTTTTTGAAGTCCAGGGAAGGTTTAAAAGGTAAGAAATAAGGAAAAACTGCGAGGAAACTAGGAAAACCAACATTTAAAATTTTCCCATACAAAGGAATCGGGTGGAACGAAGTTCGCCGGGACAGCTAGTTTATAGTAAAGTATTCTAAATTTAAATATATTGTCATCTAAAGCTCCTCAGCTAGTTTATAATAAACTATTCCAAATTTAAATAATATGTTGTCATCTAAGGCTGCTGGGCTATTCTATAATAAACTATTCCAAATTTAAATATATTGTCATCTTTAGTAGAAAATTTATACCTAAGGCTACCTAGTGAGCTCTGTTTACTGTGTAGGTCATCTTGAAAACACAAAGTAAGCCGAGTCCCATTATCTAACTTGAAGACTATCCCACAACCGGGCGACGGGGTCACCCCCCGCAATAAAATGTAAATGCAGCACAGAGGTCAAGAATCCAGCAGCTTGCGAAAGCGCGGGTGCCATCCTCATGTGAAGTCATGATTGATACGCAATAAACTGGATTTATTACTCGACCGCCATAAACGCAAGCCTGAATGGCTAATCATCTATTAATCGCAATTTAACGCATCAACACTGTCAAATAATACTTGAAAGAACAAGCTATAAAAATTTATTACACCGTTTCTATCGCGTTAGCTTTAATTTGCCCCAATCGAGTTGCCCCACTATAAAAAACCATTAAGCACACGGAAAGAATCACAATACTCCATAACCTACCGCAAAAGATTGACATTGCTACTGACCGATTGTTTCATTGTTTATCGAATAAATTTTATAGCACCTTAAGGTTACGAGGCTGTTAAAGTTTGTAAAGTTATTGACCTGCAAATAGTTTGATTATGGTTTTTAATAACTGAATGAGTTTTTGCTTGTATTAACTGATTACAGTAGTACTATTTAAATTATGCGCTTCGGCTATATTCGTCAAAAGTATAAGGTGTATAAAAAGTGTAAATCCGAAGCGTACAATTTTAATTAGTAGGTAGTACTATCTTTTTTAAATGAAACAAAAACAAAGGAGATGAAACATTTTGGACTAGTGCGGACATGTCACATTGTGATGTTTTAGTCAACCGAGTGATTGACTAAACGTCTATTGAAATGTCATGTAAGTACAAACTAATCTGACAGCACTTAGCGTTTTGTCTATTTCTATCAAAAGAAAGAAGATAGCGAAAACTTAAAATTAGTTTAATTGGTGTGTTCGCTGGTTCGGTCATGTGGAAAGAATGACAGATGTAAGATTGACAAAGCAGATATACAATGCGAATGTGGATAGATGTAGGTACCCGGGGAAACCAAGGTTGATATTCCATGATCAGATTAATCGGATATTAACCAAGATTCAAGAGTCAAGAGAATATTAATCAAGAGTCTCCGAAACCGACGTGTTTTAGTGAAAAGGGTAATGTGAAGGAACCTAGACAGGTTTGTCAGGATCGTGAGTTCTGGCACTTGATACTGTGTGCCTCACTCGTAAGGGACTTGACGTGAAGATATGTATGTAATTGGTGTATAATAAAATTACAACTAATTTAATGTATCTATAAGAATTCGTGTGAGAGAAAATTAGCCAAATTAAGAAAGCGTTCAATTAAAATACCAATTAAATTTAATTAAAAATACAAAAGTAAAATTATAAGTTATTAAAATGTAAGAACAATGTACTAGTGTAGAATAACAATTGGTATATTAATTTGCCGGGTATACTTCGAGCTACCAAACAATAACTTGCCCTGCGTCTTAAGAAACCCACTTGTTTTGAGTTTAAGTATCAACTTTCAAAGTGCATGTTTGTTTATATTTCCGGCAACAATAAGCCCTACCTAAAGTAGGAGTCATTGTTCGTTTGATTTTGTTTGTAGAAGAAAATGAGCGAGCCCTTAACTTCTTTGAACTTTACTCGGTTTCCTAAAGTTGGAAACGCAGATAAATCCAGTATAAAAAGGCTGTATGCGTACTTATGTTAAAAAGAAGATATGATAGATAAATCAACTACTTCAATTCTTACAAGATCAGAGGCGTGAATTTTTTATCATCAGGAAACCCGTCTGCTTGTTTGCCTTCCAATATCATAAAAAAAATTTTAGTCTGCCAAATGACAAAAAGCTCTAAACTAAGTAGCTTTTATTATTATCCTTTACAGGTTTAAGAGTTTGACATTTTTTTATATTATAGTAGGTACCTATACATTTTGTCAGGCTAGAAAGTGAAGTACGATATTTTTTTCCCGATATCTAAACAGCTTTTATCGAAAAGCTAAATACGAGTAGCTTTGATATGTCGACATAGCCTATGGCAACATCTAGTTCTGATATGATTTTGTAACATAACAATAACTAACATAATGTTGTGGCGTCTAGCACTCATAAATACTAAACGTATCTTCACGCTCATACACCCTGAAGAGGTAGGCACGGGAACAACACGGACACCAACGACTAGCCGCAGACACTCAGTCCTACAATGTGACAGTATTGTTGAATGTTCTTTATTGAAAACATAAAAATAGCTTCGATTGAAGTTGTTACGCAAAAGTTTCTTAAAAAGCTAAATTTAAAAAAAAGTATCTTCACGCCCATATCCCCGAAGACGTAGGCAGAGGCACAACCATGACACCCACGACTAGCTAAAGACATTAAGTCCCACAATGTGGCAAGCCTATCGCCAACCGGGCACATACCCAATCTCAAGCAACATGTTTTTATTAGAAATATGGAAAAACCAAGTTTTATTTTTGTTGGCCGACCCGGGATTCGAACCCGGAACCTCATGCAGTCAAGTCAAGTCCAACACCTGGACCGCTACACCACAGAGGCGATCTCAAATTTGTTTTTGCTGATAATATTTTATAGCTTATATTCATATTCTATTCTTTACTAGTACTCTTATCACATGCCTACCTAATAAGCCCACCACGTCCAACTATAAACCTATATATCTGAACAATATTTTAATGCTCAAATGTGTTCATTGTTTGTGCCTCTTTCACACATAAATGGAGTATTCGGTCGTTAATGATCTTTAAATAGACGGCAACATTGGCTCCATATCTACAATAATAAAACAAATACCTACCAACCGCGAGTTTACTTATGCCAGGAGCTTATGTTAGTCTGAAAACATTTCTCTATCAAACGAGTATGGAAGGACAAGCAGACAGGATTTCCTGGTGTTATAAAATATATGTTAGATATAAAGAGCAATTATTGGTGTGATGCTAAACAAAGACAGCTTGAGGTGTAAAATCTTTTGCATGAGTAATAAACTACCATATGTAGTCTTAGTTCTAAACCGATAAAAGCCAATGCCAAGCGCAGGTGGTGGTGGTTACTTATGATGGCATAAATGGGTGAGGTTGTACCAATCTGGCACTTATGCCATTATATATACTACCTAGGTACATGCCCTACTTACATGCTACCTACATGCTCTATTCTTCACACCGAAAAACGATATACCTAACACCAATGGTGTTCACTTGTGGTGGCAAGGAAAGTTAAGTTTGCACCATGTGGTGATATAAATTGGTACGGTTGTAGCAATATGGCACCATCTTAGTTTAAAATGAATATTATATAATATATGAATATTATATATAATATATGAATATTATATATTATTTATTATTGCTAAAACTTCTAAGGCAATAGGCGTAAGATACTTGCACCAGACAGGCCAACGCATTTTTGGTACTTACCTATCTATAGGCGAAGTATACCTATACTTTGAGAAAACTTCTTTGTTTGGTTATCCTAGGTAGGTATAGTAAATGCTATTTTTTATTTTGTTTTATTTTATGATATTTGAAGGCAAAGAACCAGACGGATTTCTTGATGGCAAGAAATTCACGCCGCCTAGAGACACCAAAGGTGATAAGGTACGTTGCCAACCTGTGGCCGGGATGTTGGGTTTGAAGCAAAATTAAATGTACCGGCTACCTTATCCTCCGAACCGGAACACGTGTTAGCAAGTGCTGTTTAATATGAATAGATAAGGCGGTGGTATCAATCCGGGCGAGTCGCTGCGAAACTCTACCACCTAGTCAGATATCACGGTGTTAGTGACGGTAAGCCTATTCTCACATTTTATGAGCTGGCTGGCGGGAAGGCAGCTGGTCTGTTTAGAAATTGAGTCCGGACAGGGAAAAATAGTATGAATATAAATAGTGGGTATGAAAAAAATCAATAAAGTTTATAAGTTCAACGCTTGACTTTTCGAAGAAGGTAAAAGTATAATAAAACCCTCCTCCAACCTGTCTAAATCCTGTTAAACAAAACACTATCTAATATCTTGTTTTTGTAATCAAGTAATTGAAATTCGTATTTGGTTTAAAGTAACAAGGAGTTATTTGTAGTTCTTTTAATATTTAGTTAACAAAATGCGACGAGTGACCGTAGCTACCTTACCCCCGGTAAGTTAGTTAGTTAGATCTTACCGACAGACCTCTGGGCCACTTGCACAACAACTTAGTGTTAAATACTTAACTAAGGAACGTGCAAGTGGCCTTTAAAGCCCATGATTTGTAAAAAAACTACTACCTACCATTAGACTATTATCTCATAAAACAATGAACAAGAACACAGTCCTCTTGTGCTTTTAAGGCCCCATACCTACTTAGTCAGCCAGAAGAGCCAATCGCCGCACTACCCCCGTTCCATGATTACTATAAAATACTGCGCTCTAAAGTAAACGTCTTAAGCGACAAATCACTATTTTTGACACTATAAAAGTAATTTGAAAAATAGTATAAAAACTGAAACACTCATCTTTTAGGTATAGTACTTATTTATGTTTACGTTAAATCTGGTGTCGATATTTTCACAATTGAAGTAGACAGAAAGCAAAAGCTTTCAAGAAAGGGTTAAATTTTTTAATTTTTTTCTATTGAGCAAAGTGAAATGAATCGTGTTTTGGAAACACTAGTCTTATAAAGCATATTAATGTTAATCTTGTGTATTTTTGTCACTAAGTTTGTATGAAAAAAAACATTATATTGCTGACATATTTTAGCATACATGAACCCTTAACCATGAGTATACGGCACTATACTCACTTGCGTCTCCACTGGTAGCTTAGAGAACAAAATTTTCAGGACAAAAGCGTTAAAAATTTGGGTACTTACATAACCAAGCTTAAATTTTAACAACTTACTTAAACGACTCTGATAGTAAGAAACCAAATTAATTATATAAATAATATTAATTAACTCAAAAAAGAGGAGGTTATCAATTCGCCTGTATGTTTTTTTTGTATATTTGTTTCGCGACTAATCTATCAATAGTCAACCGATTTTGATGGTTTTTTTCTAGAAAAATGAGTCATTCGATCGATTTCGATTTCGAGGTGGTTTCATATTAATATTCTCATGATCCCACTAGTGGTTTTTGAGTTACACTTTATAATAAATAATTTTTTCACTTATCTCGATGACGACAACGACGATATGTGAAAAATATGTGCTTATTAAGTGTAATTCAAAAACTAATAGTTAGATGTTGGTAACATTTGTCTAATTTTCTAATAACAAAAAATTTGGCGATAGGCTTGCCACCTATTACATTGTGGGACTTAGTATCTTCGGCTAGTCGTGGGTGCCCTGGTTGTGCCTCTTCCTACCGTTTCGGTGATGTGGGCGTGAAGATATTTTATTTTAAAAAAAAAACATCAAATCGCGATGTGATACCAAAAAACTTGGAGTTGGTTTTTGCAGTTTTACTGTGTGTAATTATTTTTCAAAGAATTGAACCGGGTTTTTGGAGGGTTAGATCTTGCGGAGAAACATTGTCAATGAAAATAATATACGATTCGTTTCATTCAAAGGCTGAAACATATCGCGATCGTCCAAACACAGACTGTTTAGTGAGGTTGTAAATCAATTCATCAATTATCGACAAGCGTTTATACTCATGACGCCGCCATGTAAACAATCCGTACGTTAAAACTGCTACCTACGTTTTACGACTATTCAATTTGGGGGAAAATCGATTTTATTCGCTTGCTTTTTAATCGATTCACGGGTAAAGTTGCTCGGAGATTACGAGGAGATTGTGTATTCCACATTTTTTACTATAAGGAAGTGGTGAACGGATACGGACGCGCAGACGCAGAAGGCGTGTAAACAAGAACTGCCGGTAGCATATTTTTTAAACTTTACCCACGGTTTAAAACACTATACTTGAGTATAGATAATTTAGACCATCAAACCGTATCATCAAGAAAATCATAACTGTTATCAAAATAAATCAATTGTCAATTATTTTCTTAAATACAAAAATGCAATACTGTAGGTTAAGCTAGTCGTACTAAAATTGCGACTTAAGCAAGTTTTTTTATTGTTATTATCAGTATTCATTTTTGTATATACTAATATCATCAATGCCAAAGTTTATCTGTCAGTTGCTCTTTCATGGCTAAAGAAATGATTGTGATGAAATTTAATATGCTTAAATGTAAAAACCCGAATTCAAACATCGACTTTTCTGATTCTTTCTAGTGACTATTATGGGCGATGGAGGTGATCTAATAAAATAGATTTTTAAACGAACTTTCGTGTAGAAATCTATTAATTTTTTTATTAAAATAGATATGTAATATACTACAAGATAAACCTATTTCATAACTTATGACGTAGTCGCGGGTAAATAGCTAGTTGGATATAAACGCAGATTTTATCTAATATTTAATAAAAATATACCACTTTTTTTATTCACTTAATATTTTATGTAAACGCCCGTGCTCCAAAGCAATGTTAGGGTTTAATACATCGTACAGTCTATAATCCTATCCTATCATATTTCATATTATTATAAATGCGAACGTTTGTCTGTTTGTCACTTCTTCACACAAAAATTGCTGAACCGATTTTCATGAAATTTAGTAATATAGGGTAATTTGTATTAACTTATAGGGTAGTTTTTATTTCGAAATAATGTTCCTGTGCGACCAAGGGGGCAACACAGCGGACAACAGCTTGTTCTATTCAATTTTTAACTTGAACGAAGATTTGGCACAAAATCTTATTTAAGTCCCTACATGTTAGTTGATTACATACATTGTTACCACTGATGTATTCTATACCTGTGGTTATTATTGACCAGTTGTAGGTATAAGTGAGCAGTTCTCATTTATTTTGTAATATTTGAGGTCAAATCTATAGTTCATCTATACAAAACACATGCAAATCCTGAATAAGTCACAAAACATATAAAAACGTGCTTAAGTAATCTAAATGCAAAAGCAGAATGAGTATTTGTATTTTTTAATTAATTTAGCTTGACTAGTAGAAAACGCCGTTTAATATGATAAATGTCCCCCCACATGTGCGTTGTTTTAAACATACAACATAATAAACGGAGAACCGTGTACGTGTTCGCTGACCTTTCAATTAAAAAAAAGAAAATTTAATAAATTGGTTTAGGAGAAATGTCTTTCTTTTTAATCTCAAATAAAAAAAAGGTTTTAATTTTCGCATTATATGCGCATTATCTAAGTCGAAATGTCTTTTAAATATTATTATTACCTAACAAATTAAGTAATAGAGTTCCTGCAGCAGAATTCGGAAATCAAGGCATTTATTTTTCTTATAGTCACTGTAAATGTTTATAAATCATAACAAATAATAAATAACTTGCTAAACTGTTATTAATGAAATATTTAAAAACATTCGTATACTGTTATTAAATATACAAAAAAAATACGCACCAATAGGTAGTCTCTGTGTTTATAAAGAGCGAATATTAAAATAGAATTACACTGCATGACACGAAAAAACTAAATTAAAAATTTGATTTTGAATATCGAACTAAATTAAATTATTTAACTGCAGCACTAACTAAATTACTGGAGACGTGTTCAGTGTAGTACCGTCAAGTATACTGAGAAGGGAACGTCCACAATTGTATCACATATTTATCTGGCTAACAAAACACTAACAAATTGATATGTTTATCTACAAAGGACAATAAATTCATTCAAAACAGGCCCACCCTTTAGCATGGGGATCCACCCTTCGCATTTAAAAAATTGCAAAATATTACACAAATAATAAAAGATACCCTTACCATATCCCCCGCTTTCTACGTCGGGGATAATTTTGGTATGATTATTGTTCCGGGGCAATGGCGAGGAATGAAGGATCTTTATGGTACGTGATGACATCCCAATAATAGTCTTTCTGGTTTTAAATTAAAATTTTTGAACTTTATTATTGCTGAATGACGAATGATTTAAGAATGATAAAAATAAACGGGTTTTCTTTTATATTACTAAGGTACCTTTACGTAGCTTAAAAATCCACATATTTAGTTTCTTATGGACATTTGTTTCTGATAATAGGGTAAAAAACATTACCTAATCAGATCCAAGGTAGTTTACATTACCTCAATATGACATTCATTATACAGAGTATAATGTCTAATTAACTTTAGATATTACTTAAATGACTTGTGATCTTCAGTTTGCACACTTTTTATCTACGTTTTTTTTGTAACCTGAAACTGAAAGTTTGAGGTGGCGGTTTCAGCCAGTTCAGCCGTAAAATCTAGTTTCGGTTTTAATTTCGGTTTCAGCAAAAAAAAATGTAAATTTCATTTTGTATTATGTGTCATTCGGTAGATTTTGCTACTAATAATTAGCTGAACAAAGTTTGAAATGCAAAACAAAACTGCTATAGTTACGTTTATTGATAATTATCTTTCATTGAATCAAGATGTTATGTTGAGGTACAAAAATTGTTTTTCTCTTAAAGGGCCACAAATATGTACATTTACTTACGTTTTACCGTTATACCAATAATCTTTTATTTGCTGGCAAAAAAATGTCATAAATTATCTCAAAATCCCAGTCTCTCAATTTCAAGCTTATGCTGTTTCATTCTTTCTTACAAATATTACTCGAGTTTTAATCTGAGGTCAATAAAAACTAAGAATTGGTTTGGAATTAAATTTCACACCAGTATATTTACTATTGTGTGACTCCCGAAATGATATACTAAATTCTCACAATCTATCCTTACCCTTTGATACCAGTATAATATACTTTTAATGGTGAAAACCTATAAATAGCAGTTATAAAGTCAAGTTACCGTATAGGGGTGTATTTCGAAAAAAGGGAGTTGATGAGAAATAAATACCCATTTTATAGCTTTGTTAAGTAAAGCTCCATTAATTTGATAAAAAGTCAATAGCTCAACTTTTAGAGCACAAATATAAAAAAGACTGTTGAAAACCTTAAAATTCTCTAAACAAATAAAATCATCAGCATCATCCTTGAGAAATTCTGGTTATTCCTCAACCTGGATTCCCGCAACCCAGGTTCTACTTTTCTACTCTTGCTCCCTTACTCCACATGTAAGTAAGTAAGTAAGTATTTTCATACCCATATCCCCGAAGGGGTAGGCAGAGGCACAACCAGGATACCCACGATGAGCCGAAGACACTAAGTCCCACAATGTGATAGGTGGCAAGCCTATCGCCAACCGGGCACAGAACTAATTCTGGGAAACGTCATTTTTATTAGAAAATTACAAATACATATTTTCTAATTTTATTGTTTAAAGAAGTCAAGTCCGACGTCGGGCCACTAGACCACAGAGGCGAAACTCTATATTGTCTTTGGCGTGCCAAGTGGTAACTAAGAATTACATGGTCTTGCTCCAAGGATTTGCATTTGTTATTTGCCAATTTCCAACCACATTTCCCACGAGATGGACAGACGACCTTATGAGGGTCGCGGGGTCTCGTTGGATGCAGGCCGCTTCCATCCGGCCGAAGTGGAAGTCAATGGGGGAGGCCTATGTTCAGCAGTGGACGTCCTATGGCTGAGATGATGATGATGATGATAATGATGAACCACATTTGCCTGCTGCGTGGTCGTCTTCTTTCGGATTCGTTTGGCTCGGTATTCCGATTCGGATCCCGCTGTTCCGATCCGGTGGTACATGGTATTATAATGTCACACAAGTACCACCTGTAAGGTCATCACATTAAGAATATTCGCAAAACTACTTAACAAATCATAATGTTACTTTGCATACATACTCTTAGAGATATTAAAAGTGTTACTGTTAAGAATTAGGATACCTTTTTATGTCCCAAATGCGGGAGAGTAAATGCTAGTTGTAGGTATATATATTCATATAAATATAAATATTCAAGCCACTGAAGTAAAATTTACAAAATATTAAAAAATGTGTTTTAGAACGTCGACAAAACGCAAATGAAACTCGGTTTCATGTTTATTTGATGATAGAGCAAATGTAAATGTTTAACGGTTTGTTAATGATCCTTTTACTAAGTGTTTTCTGATGTTTCCCACTCTGTTTAAAATGAATTCATGTTTTTACGATTTCTTTAGTATATTGCGACAATCACATACCTACTTGATTGCAGTACGCTTATAGACTCTACCACATTTTTGATAAGAGTAACTTTAATAAAGAAATTGACTACAAAATGAAATAAAAATCAACATTATTTTTCAGTAAATTCTAAAAGGTCCATGTAACGAAAACATAAAGATTATACATATATGCACATACACTCGTAAATATATAGAAATCAAGACAATTTTTGAATTTTGTGAGTATGTCTTTCGTCATATGCACTGTACCAAATTTACTGAACCTATAGCGATTACAGAAGAATTCATTAATTTATATGTTAGAAAAACACGGTTTTGTAATTTAGAAATTAAGTGTCACTACTCTAAGAATAAAAATATACGTATACGTATATTTTCAAACCAAATCCTTTTTTAATCGATCGAGGATTGAATCTGGAAACTCATGAATATGAACCCAACATCGGACTGCTAGACCACATATGAAATTAGCAGAACAAATATCATAAATTATGATTCCTGATACAAAGCTAACAAATAATATGTCAGTAAGAACATTTGGTTACATTGTTAGCAAATCTGAAAAACCCTAAAAATTCAATACTACACAAACCAAATCGTGGAAAATATATAGTTTAAAATAAAAAACCTGAAATTTGAAAATCTCTAGAAATTAAATCCCACGCAAACAAAATCGTGGAAAACAACTATTTTAAAATAAATCTCTCAAAATTTCGTATTCCATTTGAAAAATTATACAGTAGAGATGAACTTAAATAAAGGAGGTAACGTTCACCAGTGGCTTCATATTACCCTGGCGTCTAATTTTAGCTTTCGTTTTTTTATCTTACCGGTTAGTTGGTACAGCACTAATTTTATAGTTTACGACTCTGTCCGCCAGACCAACCCGTTCCAGATACAGCTCCCACGCTTCTACAAAAATGTCCCTTCGTACGTAAATGTAGGCGTCTTGAGAGCGTCGAACCTTTTTTATGATCAATATTTAAATTGAAATGCAACTCTGATGTCGAATATCTGATATTGAAAATATTTTACAATATATATGGGTGGATAATTTATTGAATGTTAAAGTTATTATAAAATATAACTGTATTTTGTAAGTTTTGTAGGTAGATGCTCAAGAAACGGTTTTTCCTTTCTTTCACGTTGTAACGGTCTGTGAAAAACGGGGAAGTTCAACTCTTATTTTTTTTTATGTAAGTTAATGGATTTCTCAAACATGTGCTATGCCTAGAATTTTAGAAAACCTTTTTTAAATTGAAAAAGAGCACTTCTTAGGATAGAATGGGGCCACCATTACCATCAAGTCTGCATTTGTTGATGGTATCCAAGGAAATTGAAGAATATTATTACTAAGTAAGTTATGTGTACTTGGATTTAACAATAAAACCGAAGTCGATTTTTGTAGTTTTATATACTTTAGAAATTATTTGCTTTGTAATCTATGCGCATTTATTATATAACATAGCTGTGATTATATTCATCGAAGATATTAAGAAAAAATGGTATCCAAGGAAATTGAAGAATATTACAACTAAGTAAGTTATGTGTACTTGGATTTAACAATAAAATCGAAGTCGATTTTTGTAGTTTTATATACTTTAGAAATTATTTGCTTTGTAATCTATGCGCATTCATTATATAACATAGCTGTGATTAAATTCCTCGAAAATGTTAAGAAAAAATAGAAATAGATAACAGTTAGACGCTGGTAAGGCCAAAAACATTTTTTTGTCAGTTTGCTTTTGCATTACGATGATACCGCTTAGATAAATTGCAATCAGACTTTGTCCTTTTTTATTGCGTCTGTAGTCTGGTGTTTGGTGTTGGTGTTGACTAGATACATGAGTTCAGATTTGATTCTCGGCTCCGACAACTGAAAAATTGCGTTCCTAATTTTATAATGAAAACAACATTGCCCAAGGTTTGAATAAGTACCCTGTT
>NJDD01000103.1:209070-225801 GCA_002245505.1 Calephelis nemesis | reverse complement strand
CTTTTGCTCGAGGCCTAACATCCTGACCTCAGGTTGGCAACGCATCATTAACATCTTTGGTGTCTCTAGGCGGCATGAATTTCTTACCATCAGGAAATCCGCCTGCTTGTTTGCCTTCCTATAACATAAAAAAAAAATACCATCGTTGACCGTTTCATTGTTATAATGTTCGTTTTATTCATACCATATTTTGTCTTTCTGAACATGTTTAATAAAATCTCTATCAGCATACTTTAACCATTACCGTCGTTGACTATTCTAGTGTTATGTGTATTTTTTGTTCATACCATTTGTCTTTAACATCTTAAATGGGGACATACCTAGGCCTTCCTTATTAACACGAGGAGGAAAGATGTGGGTTTTTGTAATTGACATTACAATTTTTTTTAATATTTAGAATAATTAAACAACAGTTTTCAAGATTGCTCTTATAATAATTAAAGCAATCTTGTCTATATATCTATACAAATAAATGTAATTGGAGTGTCTGTTTATAATTTTAAAATAACCCTTTTATAACATGCATAAGTATTAATTTATAATATTCGCTACGTATACTTTCTTAAACATATTTTGCCTGTCTGTCGGTCTGTCTCTCTATTCTCGGAGACATTTAGATCTATATATTAACTAGACTTTCACTGGAAGGTAGCTATTGTAATATGGAGTGATTAAGACTACTTTTATTTTGGACTTTTAAATTCCATGCGTACGAATTCGTTGGCAAAACTAGTTATAAATACACCAACTGCTACTTCTGATATTTATTAAGTAGGGCTATATTGTTACATAATGTATTGTTAACATAGCTACATAAGCCAACAATGTTGCACAATGTGCGTCGAACGTTCAAGTTTTCGTGATTTATTTATAACTCACACACAATGTCAACAATAAGACACATTTAAAAGTGAAACGAAACGGATTATTCAAAGGGTGGCCAGCCATTATGCCTTTCCCAGTTATGCAAATCAGTACTCTGAAACCGAAAGTGTATCGACATGACAATAGACCGAAACTTGCATCACCTTCCATAAATTATCGATACGCATTTAGTGAATTACGTTTCATTGTACCAAAAAGGTTCTATTGAAATTAATTTATTAAACAATAAATACTTCAATCAAAAATTTACATATCTATTCTGTTGTAAACGAATTTGCATAGCGTTTAGTTGCGGTCAAATATTTTGAAGTTTGTGGGAAACGAAAGTTTACTTTCGATCTTTCCAGCATTTGTTATTCAGACGCGTGACTGTCATTGCGTGATTTTTGCGTACTTGTAATGTTATCGATAAACGTGATCACGATAGTTGAGTCGTGTCAAACACTATTTGATAAGTACGATACTAGTGTTGTGATTTATATTCAGGTGTGTTGGTACTTAAGTTTTATGTTCCTGATAGTGGGGGTTAAAGAGTAGATTTGTTTATCAGCGCCTCGCTAAAAGTGTTGACAGGCGATGACACGTATCAGCCCCGTGTTGATTTTGTAAGTGCTATTTTTAGTGCCCCTTTTATAGCTTTAAGCTAAAATAGTTTATACGCACGCCCAACGAAAACTAAAAATATCGACTTACTTCCTTGTATATTACTTACTAGATGTTGCCTGCGGCTTCACCTGTGTTTTCGATCCCGTTGCGCGATCGGGATAAAAAGTAGCCTGTATATTAATCCAAGTCACAATCTTTCTGTGTTCCAAATTTAAGACAAATCCGCTCATCAATTCGAGCGTGAAAGAGTAACAAACAACCATGCATACATACTCACAAACTTTCGCATTTATGTTATCAGTAGGATATGCTTTTATTTTAAAATAGATACAAACAGATAGACATGACTGTTACATTTATAATATAACTAAGGTATGGATAACATATATATTGTAAAACTTTAATTTTAATTGTTTCTAAGTAACTATTGAATAAATAATATAAACGTGCAATACTTTTAGTAGAAAAAGCAAATTTCTAACATAAAAAACACACAGGTATGTATGCGCGTTTATATATAATAAGGTGTTTTAAATTTTTCATAGTTATTTTCCTTTTATATGTAAATCACATACCTATAAGTATCTGAAAAAGTATCTTGTATTTGATTTTGAATCTTCAGTTATCTGTGTGATAAATTTAACCGCAACTAATTCAACTATTTAGCAATTAAAGAGCAATAGACATACTTTCTAATATCAGTATAAATATATACATTTACATAAGGTTAATAAGCGTCTCGTTCAAGTAATAAGCGCACAAGACTAACGACGCTTAACTGGGCGTCACGGGTTCAAACTCCGAGACTCCGACATCGTAGACACCCATCGGTACTAAATTTACATATCTATGTATCTCTACATTTCAATCTAGTTAATTAAAAGGCGCATAGAGACGCAATTGTCTTTTTATCTCAACCTCAAGGTCAGTTTTTTCCAGTTTTACAACACTCACATTATTTTAGTCTTAAGTGTGACTTATATCTTAATATGTAATTCTTGTGATCGTGTGTTTGTCACTGAACTCCTCCTAGACGACTGTAGCGATTTTGATGATTTTTTTGTGTGTGTTCAAGGGAATTCGAGAATGGTTTAGATTCACAATTTGGTCTCCTGGAAAATGTTTTTAGTTTTTTTTTTATAATAAGTAGTTGTTGATTTTGGGATGTTTCACATTTGATCCGACAGACTGCGCTACTGTCGAAGCATTAATGTCAAGCGATACGAAGTTTGTTGGGTCAGCAAATATATATGAATATACAAAAATCAATGCCACTTTTTTTGTAATTATATAACTCAAGAACGGGCTCACCTATCCAAACCAAATTAAGCTTTACCTAAATTAGTTTAAAAAATATTATAACAAGTAAGGGTATTCCTAAATTAGTTTAAAAAAATTATAACAAGTAAGGGTATTGTAAATGTGACACTGACTGATTATATAAAATTAAACATGAGTGAAAAGAGAAAATGTATCCTTACGTTGTTACTTTTAAAACATTTATACGATAATAGTAGTCTCTGTCAGTATCCACGTTTTTCATACATATTAACCTTTCACTTAAATCATTCTATCTATTATGAAATCTGCATTAAAATCCGTTGCATAGTTTTAAAAATATAGCATACATAGTGACAGACAGCGGAAAGCGACTTGATTTTTTACTATGTACAATTATGACTTACCACGTACATTACTGAGTCAATGAAGACATTAAGAAAGTTGATCTACTTAGAAAACGCAATAGTTAAGAAATCTAATACAGCGTAACTGGGAAGTCGGTTTATTGGCCGAGAGAAAGCTCCAAGGTAGTATATAGATTACAATCGAGATTGAAATTATTTGTAATTGTAATATGATTTATGATTATATACATATTTTCTATTGTTCATTCTAACAACTACAATACGAACGGCTACTGTAATAAGTTATAGTGTCGCAAAAACCGATATAGCTAGTGTTTTACATACTGTTCTTTTTTAGGAAATAAGTGGGAAAGAAGTAGGTGGTTCAACTGAAGGAAAGTGATCTTCGCAACTTTGAAATTTGACTTAATCGATGTGCTTCTTAATTTCATTAAGGATAGGTTTCATCGAGGGTTAACGAATTTTTTTATTAAAAAATTATGTAAGTAGTCCTTTAGTTAGTGAATAAAAATAGTAGGTATGATTCATAACACATGCCATAAACCATCTTGATACTTAAGTAATATTGAATACTTAATGTTGCAGGGTTTGGTTACTTTTAATGGAAGTATGTTCAACTCCATTATATAGTGTAGGTAGTATACTTACTAGCTACTGCTAAATTTTTGCAGTTAGTGAAATATTATAGTTAGTAATATTTTTTTACATTCAAAATCTATATATCAGTAAAACGCGCTAATTATATTTTTCCTGATAACGCAGGCTTCAAAAATATTAGTAGATATTAACAAAGAAAACTAAATAAGGCTGAAAATTTACGAGCCAGGTTCAGTATATACTTAAAATCGTAACCACTTAAATGATTAATATTAATACGAAGCGAGTGCTCATTCATTGCTTCAGTCATTGATATTTAAATACTTTAGGAACTAAAGACTTTCAATAGTCAAAACCCTTATTCAAAGTGGGATTTAAAAAACCTTTTTGTATATAAACAAAATAATAAATATATGTAAATAAATTTTATACAAACTCAGCGATAGCTCATCAAGATTTAGTAACAAAATTACTAAAATATTTATGAAAAACTTGAAGTCATTTGTAACCGACTCCAAAAAGAGGAGGAAGCTTTCCATTCAACTGTATTTTTTTGTGTTTTTACGCGATTTTTTGCATACGGTGTGTAAATTTTATTTAAATCGGTTAAGTAGTTTTGGAGTCTATCTAGGACAAACAACGTGACACGTAGTTTATGTATATTAAGATGATCACATAAAATAAAACAAAATGGGTCGCTGATCCATAAACTACTGCGACGTTTCCCTCTCGAAATAATACATCTGCGAAGTATTGCAATTCAAAATGGCGTCGAAACCGCATGGCGTCATTCATCATAATGATTGTAAAATAAAATAGAAACATTCACACTTCTCAGATCACAAGCTGTCTGAGTATGATTATGTGATACCATAAATCAATCCCGCAGTAGCCCGCAGACTTCCTCTAATTGCGCTAGATTTCTATGATAATAAATCAAATTATTCGGCTCTGCGGGTACAAACTTTGTTGGTTTATGTACCATGTCATAAATTTTATTTGAAAATTTAGGCTGACCACACATGTAGGTACAGATCTTTGACAAATTTAAAAAAAGAATACAAAAAAAACATGGCAAGTAGAAATATATGTCACATGGTAATAGACACTACCAGCCGCACTCAAAGACGACAATTACCATTTAATCTATCATTAAGTTACATTTTTTGGAGAGACACGTCGATTAAATGACTGATTAAAAAATAGACGTCTCTAAATGAGGCTCTAACTGCCTTATTACTAAATATAGATTAAAGAGCTAAGTTGAGGTGATATCTGGATTTTACGTTGTACAATTATAGTCTATGCCTTAGGTATGTTTATCTACTAATAAGTTTAATGTATATGATATAACGCGGTAACCATCTTGTTAATAAACGAAGACTAAAGTAAGACCAAATTAAAGTTAGTTATTAATTTAGGTAAAGTGTAATATATAAATAATAGCAGGCGACGTTGGAGTACTTTAGTCTATGTTGATTAAAAAAAAGGTATGGGGCAGGATTAGCAAGCTGCACCAGGGCTCAAATACCAAAACTAACTACATCATCATCATCAGCCAAAGGACGTCCACAGTTGGACATAAGGCTCCCCCAAAGAGCGCCACAAGTCATGGTCACCAGCCGCTTGTATCCAGCGACTCCCCGCGACTTTGATCAGATCATCAGTCCATCGGCTGACTTGACAAATCAAATCTATGAGAGTTCCTTTCTTCGCCGTTTACATACAAAACCCTGAAAGGTCTCACGCATTTTAGAGATCCGGGTTCCTCAATCAATTATACATTTACTTATATGATGACTAACTTACTATCGAAGCTTAGAAATCATAACTAAAAAATGCTAAAAAGCGACGGGTTGCACTCCGAGAGTGCCGGCAGAAGTGAAAACTTGAATATTAACGCATTTTTGATATTTTAGAATGGTTAGGGAATAATTTTGCACGATTTACTTTAATTATCAGTATAAAAGTACTATAATTTCTGTGGTAGAATACAATATTCATTTATTGCGTTGTCGTACACAAACATGACAACACGAACATTCACGCAAGCGCTCTGCGAATTACGAATAAAAGTCCTGACGCGAGTTTCGAAGTTTTTATCCATTCCAAAAAAAGTGCGCAACGCCGCTTAAGAAGTTTTCACTTCAAAAATCGATTAGACTTCTTTGTAGACAACTACATTTTTTTACTACAGATAAAAATTACTTGAAGTACCTAAGTAAGTACCTCCTAAGACTTGTCTTGTTAAATCTTTAACACTGGTAAGAAAAATGTAAACATAAAAATCGGAGTTCCATAACAATATGTTTGTGATTGGAAAAATAAGTATATTAAAGTCAGAAAGAAAATTTTGTTTTTACAGGTAAATAAAATATAATTAGCCGCTAAACATTGACTACGCACCCTTAACATTTTAGTGTCTTTAGCTGCGTGTATTTCTTACTGTCATGAGAACTGTCAACTTGTTCGCCTTCCTATCTCATAAATCTTTACTGACATTGACTGAAATATAATCAAAAACAGCTAATCGTCGACCCAACTTCAAACATGTTAATAATAAATTAATTGACCTACTTGACTTTGTGGAAATTATAAATATTTAATTCCAAATTACTAACGCTACAACACTGCAAACTATAAATAAGAATCATTCTTAGGTATATTGATCGCCTCTGTGGTCTAGAGGTGCGGCGTTGAACTTGACTTCTTGAGGTCCCAGGGTTGATCCCCGAGTCGGGTAACAAAAAAAATAAAAAAATTGTATTTTCAATTTTTATACATCAAAAGACGGACAGAATAATTTTGCTATTTTTTGTCGTATTGGTTGTTGTCTGGAGTGAACCTCATGTGAACATTTCACGTGTAGAGAAAAACCGGGAAAATTACTGGGAAAGTGGGAGAAACCACTCTTCATTTTTTTTTCATATAAACTGTTAGTATCTGTTAATGTGATGCAATATGAAGTTCGCCGGAGCGGCTAATTTTCTAATAAAAATGTCGCTGCCGGGACTATATGTGCTTGGTTAGCGATAGAATTGCTAACTGTCACATTGTGAGTGTCTTCAGCTAGTCGTAGGTTTCGTCACTGCCTAACTCTTCTGGGATATAGGAGTGAAGACGCTTTTTTTATTCTTATATAGTGTTATATTATAAGACTTCGAAAAACACTTTATAGTTTGTGTAACTTATAAAAATAAGTTTGTTAACTGTATTATCAAATTCTTCAATTTACGTAAATTACCCTTTAGTCTATCTATTTAAAAAAATATATATTTAAATAATTATTTATTTATTATGTTTTTATTTTAATGATATTGGAAGGCAAAAATGTAGACGGATTTCCTGATGGTAAGAAAATAAGTTATGGTAATCTACTATGATTTTATTGTCAGTCATTTATAATTGCTTTTTTCTAAAAAAATGATTTTTCCATAGGTTTACTAAACTTCGGCTAGTCGAAGGTCCACTGGTTGTACGTACATTTGCAAACCTTTTCAAAGATACAAGTGTAAAGATTCGAAATGAAAATTTTATATTTGAGAAATATGTGTGTTAAAAAGGTGATACAAAACATTTAAGTATTTCAATTTAGTTTCATTTTACTTTCAACGTACTTTAGTATCCAAATAATTTAATGTTTAATTATTTAGTTATAACATTTAATAGAATATATATAACTTGGACACTCTTTTACAAAAGATCAAATACGATACCTTGGCTCAGATTTAAAAAAGATTCGGTACATACAAGTTTTACTTTGTATTTTATTGAAACAACTTTTGAACTTAAGAGTGGATTTTTTTTAATTATTTCTAATCTTTCAAAATCAACTCCACTCTGACTGACTGAAAAACTAAAAGTTCAAAAAACAAAGTGAATAAAGTTTGGAATTAATGTAGTAGGTAGGTACCAATAATCGTTTAAAATGTTTTGTTACATTTTTTTTATTTTCAGTATAAAAAAATAATTTGGTCTCAATTCGCATACAATTCTAAATATTTTTTATTATCTGTTCTTCCAAACATTTTATTCCAATGCTATATAAAATAAACAACTACAAGGCTACCAGGTCAACACAAGTTGCACTTTTTTACCTAATGTTGATGCAGTAAAAGACATTTCAGACGGTTGTAAACGCCTGCAACAATGGTAACATTGGCAAAAAAATATTTCCATCTTCCGATTATCATTATATTTGAGTTAAGTGTACGGTCCAAACGGATGCAAACCAATCTTCAAAACCAGAGCTTACAATCGTCTAGAATTCTACATTAATGTTGTCCTTAATTTTAAATGGGACGTCGTAGAACTGAAGTACAAAAATTTAATAAAAATAATCGTAACTGACATATTAGTTGTTCTTTGATACCGTAATAACAGACAAACCAATACATTCAAACACAAACGAAAAATCTCAATCCCAACTACTTTTATAAAAAATGCTATGTAGAGTCTTTGCTTTGTGCGATTTGTGCAAAAGTACGTATGTGTAGAAAATACATAATACTTATGTAGATACTGTTCTACAACTTTCCATTATTCTTCATTTAAAAAGTACCCAAACTCAACTGAAACTGAACATAAACATATAAATGATGGCATTAGAAAATAAATTACACATTTACATTTAAACTATGTATTGATGTTAACATTAGACCTCCTTTTTTAATTAAACTTTTTACTGCCTGCAAATAGAATACATTATGTTAATACTGCATGTTATCAGTCCTTTGAACCGAATTGTTAAATTATTTATCTATCGGGACACCTCAGGTTAGACACAATGAAATGAATATTTAAGTTATAATCCCATTCGAAGATGTTTTTACAACAATTTTATTGGTGTGTGGGTGTTTATATCTAATGTTATAATATACGAGCTTTAAGCTTAAGACAAGTGACAAAATCGAATTTCATTTTTTATATCAAGTTTTCTTATTTTACCTAGATGTTTTGTCAAGTCAATTTAAAGTGGGAAATAATTCGATTCTGTTTTCAAAACAATGAGAGGTATCTTTAATCCTAGTAATATTATATTATTTTAACCAGCTAACACGGTGGAATTTGTACAGCTTAATATTGATAGCTATAGACTGTTTTTCATATTTTCGTTGGAATTTTATTTTTTTCTATTGATAAAGTTCCTTGCGAGAACTAATACACCACAAAAAAAATTGCAAAAGTGGTCTATCTGTCCACAGGTGACCACAGGAAATGGGGATTCATTTTTATAAATATAGATAAGAATATAGATGAGATGATACATACCCTGTGCAACCAATAATACTCGTCGCCTGATGTCAAGATTTTTTTATCGTATAAGCCGAAATGACGTCCCCTTTACTAAATTAGTTGAATAAATTTTCTACAGTTTTATTAATGTTGTAAAACTTAACGCAGTTGTGTTAGTGCAAATATTAGTATTAATTTGAACAACAAATCCAAAGAAATCCATTCATGAGCAATCACAGAAATGTTTTAATGTGTATTTCGTCTATATTATAAAAATAGTCATACTTGTATGCATAGATGTGATGATGGGGCACATCATGTCAGCTTAGATATTCCAACTTAAGCCAGTTTTAGACGGTGGTAAAAATACCTTCCACCAAAGGTGTCCTTAATAAAAACTTAGTTTTCGTCGTATCATACATATAGATGCAAACCAATGTTTACAACTAGAGCATGTACAACCGTCGAGAACTCCTATTAAGACCAACCATAGACCAATAGACACACAGGTAAGGGTCATATCTATTCAAATGACTTAGTTTTTAACTGAGAAAAAATTTACCTGCCCAACAAAACATACTGTTTTTCAATATTTACATTTGAATTAAAATAAAGTTTAATCTGAATAATTCAATTCAATGTTAATTTAGTGAATATTGTAAATACTAAAAATACAAAATAGTTTAATCAGGTAACTTTTAGTAGGTTTAATACATAATTTCATCGTGATCGTGAAGTAGGTATATAAGTACTAAATTTATATACTTTTACCATAAAAACTTGAATTAAATTTATTCTAATTTAATTTTTATAAGTGCAATTTAAAATTTTGAAAAAATAATTATATTCTAAATGTCTATTTTATTTTATATATTATAAGTATATTGACGTCCATATCCTCGAAGAGATAGGCAAAGGTACAACCGGGGCACCAACGACTAGCCGAAGACGCTAAGTCCCACAATACGATAGGAGAATGCCAACCAGACACAGATCCAATCCCAGGCATCGTTATTTTTATAAATTTTAAAGAAAGGAATAATATTTATATAATACGCGACAATTTTAGTTTAAAATCATATGTAATTGATTTACTTTTTTTTGTAATTACGCAGCAGAAGATTTTAAATCTTAAGTAGAGTAGTATACTGTAAGCTTAATTAAGCATAATTGAATCTAGTAGTAAGGCTTGATTTCAAAGTTTGATTCACGCGGAAATCGTAGTTAATTATATAGATAAATTACATTTGTTATTAATATAGTGAAAGTCTATGAAACTTATCTGCATACAGACACGCAGTTTATTTTACTTAATAGTAGTTCCGCCTTGCGTAAGTTCCGTCAATATTAATTTATTACTTTTGCAGCAAGTCTCCGTTACGTTTCATTAATGCCTACGCGTAGGTAACAAACTCGCAAGTACCACAGTTAACGGTTTTGGCTTCTGCATATGTAATTTTCATTTATTTTAAATAGAATTTTTGGAATATGGGTGATTGAAATATCACCCATAATACAAAAATTGATTAACGTTTTGGCTGAACGTTTTTAACGTTTAGGCTGAAGTGGCAATGGGCAGGTCACATTGCTCGCAGAACCGACAAACGCTGGGGAAGAAAGATTCTCGAGTGGCGGCCTCGCACCAGAGAACGTAGTGTTGGACGACCTCCCACCCGGTGGACTGATGATCTGGTCAATGTCGCGGGGAGTCGCTGGATACAAGCGGCTGGTGACTGTGACTTGTGGTGCTATTTGGGGGAGGCCTATGTCCAGCAGTGGACGTCCTCCGGCTGATGATGATGATGACGGTGATGATGATTAACGTTTTCATAACTGTTTATTAACGTGAATCAAAATTGGCATTTCAGATTAACATCGCACCATTACCACCTTTGGTGTCTCTAGGCGGCGTGAATTTCTTACAATCAGAAAATCCGTCCACTTGTTTGCCTTTCAATATCATAAAAAATGCACGAAAGACAAATTTCTTTTTTAAAACCTTCTTTACTTAGATATTTTGACTGAATATAATAATTTAATAATTATACACATACTAATTTAATTTACACACATAATATGTAATTTAAACGCAGTAAAATTGCAAAAATCCGACTTCAAATTTGGAACACATGTGGTTTTCTCATGAATTCTAATGTAAACCTGGACCAAATTATAATGGGAGCACCATAGAAACATACATACAAAAAAACATACGGATCGAATTGAGAACCTCCTCCTTTTTTCGTCGGTTGAAAATGCTGTAAAAATGGACGCCATTCTTTTAGGTATTTCTTCTCATACATGAAATTTAATAATCATACAAAAAACGTCAATTTTTTCTCACGACCTTGCCGAAAAAATTCAAATATTTTAAATAAATAATGCTCTGCCCGTACTTTTCAAAATTTCTTTTGACAGATACCTAAGAAGTTTCAGGGTTCGATTGTTTAGAAATATTTATCGCCAAAAATATTCTAATCGTAAAAAGAGCTTTCTGCGACACAGCCTAAGATTCTACTTTTCTATTTACGTAGGGAGATTGGAAGGCAAATAAATAGGTAGGTAAACCTCTGATAAAACCTATAATAACAAACTGTTAAGCTTCTTCCGGTGTACTAACCGTGTTGTCTGAGTAAGAAATCACTCCTTTCCCCAAATCGCCACAGTTGACGGTTCCGTTTGACTACGAAGAGCGCGTATAGGCAAGATACATGACTTTCATAATCATTCGTTCTGCTGAATAGTCTAGTTTCCTTACATCAGGACTACTTTTCGAATATCGTATCATTCTGACACATGTTATTCCCCAAGTTGGTCTGGGTTCTTTTGCAGAATAGATCATCTGCCTTCTGGCCAGGCAGCTCTTAAAAGACGAGCTTACCTACACTAACACCGTGACATCTAACCGTAAGGTGGTAGAATTTTGCATGTTCCGGTTCGGAGGATAGGGTAGCCGGTAAACTTACTTTTGCTCGAGGCCTAACATCCCGGCCTCAAATAGGCAACGCACCATTACCACCTTTGGTGTCTCTAGGCGGCGTGAACTTCTTACTAACAGGAAATCCGTCTGCTTGTTTGCCTTCCAATGTCATTAAAAGAAACATTAAAAATAAAAACTCTGTATCAGTTTTTAAGGATAAAATAATTCTCGCTTTTAATGTTTTATATTCATTGACCTCCCACAGTGGCTTAATTTTTAATGATTCATTGTAATTGTTATTACACAAAACTATTTTGAAATGAACCACGCGTGCAATTTTTTTAGAAAAGTAATAATTTGTACCATTTTTCATTTATTAACAACTACAAGGTATAAATTTATAATACAACAAAAATATCTGTAAACTTATACGAGTTTTTATAGTTCGCTTATCCTGTATTGGTCAGGGTATTAAGTGTAGAATCTTCTTGCCAGCTTCAGCCTTATTAGGCGGTAGGCCCATAACAAACCGATTCTGGTGAAAGAAGAAAAGAAAAAGAAAGAAAAGAAAAAATAATTATTTGCGGAATATGAGTGTTACAAAGATGTTACAAAATTATTTAGGTGTTTCTACATATTCTACCAACTTTGGTTATTTTTCAGAAAGATAGGTCATGATTCCAAGGTTCATGTTGATTTCACCATGATTCAGCAGCCAGTGGGTGTTTAGTTAAATATAACTCAAAATTATGTTTTGTTTTATGAAGCCCTACCTTAGCTTTTTTAAATACCAACATAAATTGCCTCCTTTACCATAAGGTTGTCTGGCAGAGATCGACCTGAAGCTTTGTGCACCTAAGTTAATAGTAAATAGTAATATAGTTGGTGAAAGATATAAAATAATAATAAAGTTAGTGAAAGAGTGTCTGTTATTTTTAATTTTTTGTCCATAATAAAGTGTATTCATTCATTTAAAATTACCAGTAGGACGTTTATAAAAATGTTTGGGACTATGTGGCAATAATTTGCTCTCTTTCAAAAAAGGAATTATTAAATCGCGACGTGGTACCTAGGTACCCATGAAATATTCGAGTCAGTTTTGCAGTTTAATTGCGCTTATTTATTTTTATAAACGCTCAACATTGCTTTAGCTGTAAATAAGTTTGGCATTCGAGAACCTCGCCTAGCATTTTACGTGTATTGGCAAATACGTAAACAATGCTTCAGTAAACACTTGGATTATAAATGTAATATGTTACTTCCAGTTGCTTTACTAAATTATACTTTATGGTAATATAATGACGGTTTATTAGTGGTTAAAAGAGTTAGGACTCATGAGCTCGCAGTGACGCCACATTGGGAATGGCGACTCACGACTCGAAAACAGATTTATGATCGGCCACGATAACGGGCTTGCGATAAAAATTTTGCCATTCCAAAGAGCACGTAACCACGTAATGAAAGAGGAAACTAAAATAAGCCAAAGGATAACATTAAATAATTTATCAGACACCTTATTACGATAATTATTTATTTCTGTTGCAATAAACAATATCTATTGGGTGTAGATTTCCAGATAGAAAACTTTGTTTTTATAGTAGTATATAGCGATTAAGTATATGGTTTCAGGAGAGAATAAGAAATAACCATGGTTAGATGATGTAGTTACGTCAGTGTCCTTTCAGACTTAGAATATTATCAAATACCAAAGATACTTGTGACGCGTTTATATAATACTAAAATCTTCTACCAGATCGGAACGCGTCCATTTCGACCGAGATGTAAAGCTAACTGTGCAGCTACAACCTACCCTAGGGGGTATCCCTATCCCTAGATCATCACTATAGGATCAAATACTGTTACTATAGAAGGGAAGGAATAGGTGAGATAATGGATCCTTACCCGGGCAAGATACTACATAGCACTCTACCACCAGTGGTCTTGTTGGTAATAAACCTTTTAACCTATGTTAACTTAATATGAGATGCCAGAAAGGCAGGCAGATAGTATATTCTACTTAAATGACGTAATAATTAAATAGGTTAATTTTTGAAATTTTACTATGCATAAATTTTCAAGTTATACATTAGAAAAAATATATTTACCGAAATGTTTTCTTACTTTTTTAACATATTCATCTTTTATCTTGAGAGGTGCTAATATAATGCAAATACAGATTGTTTGAGATTAAGTATTAATATAATTGACATTTATATTTTATTATCTGTGTCTACATTTCATAAAACATTTCGACAGCGCCTTTAAAGATACTTAACTAAGAAAAGTAAATTTTAGCATCCTTACTATAAGTTTCTATCGGTGATGTATAAAGTTTTAATACAAATAATTAACGGAGACTTACTATGAACTGCTACTGGTTGTGATCAAAATTTTATGTATCGAAATCTACAGCACTTGATCTGAACATTTAGTTTTTTTAGTTGCCAGTAGAGGCGCTGTTGAATGTTTTCATACAAGTAATTTACGGAGACTTACTATGAGCTGCTATCGGTTACGTTCAATATTGATCTAAATATTTATTTCTTTTAGTTACCTGAGCCCTTAGATACCATGTGTTTACGGCTTGTCAAGTTTACTACGATTATACTCACTACAGTCGCTGTAAATTATTTGTATAAAAACTTTGAACAGCGCCTCTAGTAGACACTAAGAGAAACAGATCAAAAAATGTCATAGGTTTCGACCCGTAACTCATACCATGGTAAAGGGTCTGTAGAAACACCATTGAAAGTTTTCATATAAATATTTTACGGAGACTCTAGCGAGTATAGCGCCGTAAACTCATGATGTAGGCAGAGATAGCGCTTATAGATTTCAACATGTAAATCACCGAACACAATCGAAGCAACTCGCAGTAAAGGCTCTGTGTGATAATTCCTTCACCAGAATATTATTGGCTGATATTTGTCTCTACATGGAAATAAAGTTCGCTTGTTATGTATTCGTGTCACACGATGGCTGCTTTAGTATCACGCTCACGGATTTTAGTCATGAAGTTAACTTGGAGTCATTGTTTTACTGTCGTATGATGTTTTCGGTCACGTTTACAATGAAGTTTGCATGGCTTTACAATTCTGTATTGCGTAAGAGAATTGGATATAGATGTATTTTAACATTACATAATGGAAGCAATTCTGCTGGTGAAAAGTAAACTAAAATTGGAATTAACATTATTTAATCTCAAATGTTAGTGATATTTAGCCAGAAAGTTTGACGAGACGTTGTCTCCTTTCCCTAAAATTGTCCGGCAGAGATTGCTCCGAAGTGATAAGACCGCCTTTGTAATTCTTCAGTTAAATATTACATTATAGATGAAACTATGTCTTTTTTTAATTTTAGTGTATGATAAAATATATCCATTCGTTTATTTATGAATCCTTTAAACCTTAACCTAAGTTAATTTCTGTAGTTTTAATAACTTACAGAGCAGCAAATATCATACAAAAACTCAATATTTAATTTTAATTTAGTTTAGTTTTAGTTACTATATATCATACGCAACTCTGTTAGTGCAAAGTACACTAAACTAAATTGAGAATTGATATTGTCAAATCTCAAATGCTGGTGATATTTATATTGAAAATTTTATACCTATCATCTTAATCCTGTAAACTTAAAACTTAATTAACTTTTGTAACTTTCAATTTACAGAAAATCAAATTAAAACTTAAACTCAAGTTTGAAAATTAAAAACAAAATAAAAGTTAGTGCCGTCAACCCGCTCAGATAGGGATGCACCGTCTTGCCTATTCCTGACGCCATAATGACAGTGTTCCAGTCTAGAGGGTAGTGAGGCCTTGCACAAATGGACTATAACCCCAGCCATCCGAGCAATTTTAACTTTGACCTAAACGTTTCCGTGAGACAAAAATTCAAATAAATTATTATTCTAAATGTAACTTCACTTATATTATCTATACATATAAAATAACATGTCCTGACTGACTGATTCATCATTACTGAGTAAAAACTGTAAGAGCAACAAAAAACTTAAAATAAAGAGAGCCGTGTGCTTGCTCGCTATGTTGCCACATGAAACAAGAATTAAGAAAGTACTAAACAATAGCATTAGGTAGTTATCTTGGAAACTCAATTAGAAACAGCAACATTAATGGATGTTAATTCTCTGACATTAGAACACTTTGATTGACTGTTTGATCACATTTTGTAATCAGAAATTACACAAATGAAGTTTAATTAATGTTGGTACACACAGAACGCACTCCGTCTTACTTCTCCCACGTGTTGGTCCGGGCTCCTTTGTAAAATAGACCTGCCTTTCTGTCATGTAGCTCGTAAAAGGGCGAGCATAGGCTTACCGTCACTAACACCGTAACATCTTACTAGGAGGTAAAGTTTCGCAGCGACTCGCCGGGATTGGTACCACCAACTTATCGATTCCTGCCTCATAACGTCAATGCTTGCCGTTGACCTGTTTCGGTTCGGAGGTTAAGGCAGCCGGTGACGCAACATTTGGTGTCTCTAGGCGACATGAATTTCTTACCATCAGGAAATCCATGAGCTTATTTGCCTTCCAACGTCATAAAAAACTTATTAAACACTCGTTGAACGTATATTTTACTAAACATGGTCTAAATTGTATTTTCAACCAATAAAATGCTGGCACGATATTTACATGTAGTATGTTATTTGTTAGATGTCAATTTCAGACTGTGTTTAGTTAAACAGGTACCTATCTAATTTTTTGTGTTTAAGTAGACAGAGTCTAAGATCCTAGTTTTAATTTCAACTTGAAATGTTGAAGTTATAAATAATGAGTGCTAAAATAAATGTTTGTGCCGGTTCTATCCAATTTTAGTC
>NJDD01000103.1:191929-202974 GCA_002245505.1 Calephelis nemesis | reverse complement strand
ATTTTACATTTGTAGACAAAATGACACTAACCATAGAAATAAAGAAATATTGTGAATACAGTTGTCAGTTCTCACGCAAACATACGTAGATGTCCTTACTTTTACTTTGTTGGTACCTTTTTTTGAAAAACTAAAATGTTATCTATAGCTAACTTCATCATGTCGGTTTTTCGTGAGGGTGTGCGCGCGCATCTTAAAAATTTACCCTCATATTTTTTCCTAACGTGCCAAAAGAAGTACAACTTCAAAAGTTTTGGCGTTATCGTGAAAGAAAATTGCAGTAGTTATTCGTAATTATTAAAATTGTGTATATTATGAGTAATTAGGTGGCAATTAGTTCATTTCTGTTCAGTTAAAGTGCACAAGTGAAATATTTATGAAGAAATTAATGTAACCTCCTCATTATCACCAAAT
The DNA here is from genome assembly GCA_002245505.1 of Calephelis nemesis. Taxonomy (NCBI): domain Eukaryota; kingdom Metazoa; phylum Arthropoda; class Insecta; order Lepidoptera; family Riodinidae; genus Calephelis; species Calephelis nemesis. Next base: position 202,560 of record NJDD01000103.1, on the reverse strand, counting down.
TTTATTAAATGAGCTTGCGTAATGAGGCCACCGTTTTAGTCAAAACGCTGACATAACTTTCATTGACGACTTATGACTAATATTAATTAAATTAAACCCCATTTTGTTAAATCGTGTAATTTGATACAAAATTAAACTTAACTAATGGCTAACGCTGATTCCAGTGCCAAAATATAAATAAACAAGTAAAGTGTACATAAAAACTGACTTATACTTACTAAAAAGGTACAATTTTAGCAGAAAAACACTTATGATATTTCATGTTCATACAAAAGTTCACCACTAACAACTCGTGACACAAAACAAGTAGTTTATAACTTCCTTTTTTTTAATTTCTGATTCACTCGAAAAATAATTCAATTGTAATAAAAGAGTTATTCAGCCATCTTTGTTCGGCGTGCGTACGCGCCTGCGCGCCGCGAGCACCGCGAAATTACAGGCCGAGCGAGCTCAACCGTTCTGGTGTATAAAAATAAAATAAACTTAAAACAACGTCATATTATGCACGTGTGTGTGAGCCGGTATTTATTTATAGGCTAGTAGCTATGTAAATATCACGAACAACCAACTCCAGAGCAGTATTACTTGCGGTTTGCGAAATGTCTTCATTTGATCGAGTATTTCACAAACTTAGTTACTTAGAATTACAATACTTCCACAACGACATTAAAAAGTATCGAAGACAATCTTTTTTGTTCTCAAGGTAATGAGGGGAACGGAAATAATGTCAGGGAAGGTCACTAGCTACTGAATAAACTTATACCGTTTTGTAAAGTACCTTATTTTCTTACGTTAAAACATTCTTAGAAAGTAGAAAACTTTAAATATATAAAGAACAAAGAAAAGAGTATAATAATTAAGCAATGAACATGGTATAAATGAATCACATAGAAATTATGTACGTCTTAAATATTTACATTAACTTGCAACCATTAAAAAACTACATTTTGGAAGCAAATGGCATCTTCACATGTTTTTGATTTTGGATAATATGTTAAAAAAAGGACAACTCTATGAAAACTTCAGAATGTGGTTTTTAATAACTTCTGTTATCTTAAAATTAATGTTTTGATTATTTCGATTATCGATCTAATTCTCGCTTTTTATAATTATTTTATTTTGATTAATAATAATTGTAAAACATTATCTAACTAGAAACATTAAGCTTCGATTCGGTATTTCTTAGTTACAACGAATTATTGATCAAAATATCGTATTTACACAAAAATATATTATGAAGTTCCTACATAATGTTTCCCTTATTAAAAATTACATTAATTTTTTTATTTTTAAAACCTTATTGCGCTTTGTTGCCTTTTCTTAAGCTTACTCCCAGTAATTAGAGTTCGGGTAAGAGCGTGAGATACAGATAAATAGTCAAATATAAAGTATCTACTAGTTAGTTGCCGTCACAAAAATATTGCTTACTTTGAAATGATTTATCTATATGTGTATAGGGTAGACATGTGGCAAGTATGATTAAGCCGAACAAGATATTGCGAGCTGATATTTGAGACCAAAGCGCGGGCGGGCGGTCGTCGACCTGCCACCTCCCCACGATTAGGGTTACCAGTTCGCATCCTGCATAAGTCCTGTCAAGACACATTTTAAACACAAAATCATCAACAGGCAGAAGGTTGTAATACGATACAAACTGTGTCTAGCAACATTAAAGCTAGGTATACAAAATTTAATGGTAACCTAAGGCTGTGCGTATATCCACTGAATGGCTAACTCTAAATAATACAATAAGTAGCTACGGCTTGCGGTGTTTTGAACTTATAAAACCTTAGCTACCTATTTTTTTTTGTGATATGTTTTTGTAAAAGATATACGAGTATATATAGATTAAACCAACTGCATCTTAGTTGGTTTAATCAATAAATACATCTTAAAGTAGAACTAGACTTTCGTGATACTTAAAAATGTAAAAGTACAAACCAACACGAAATATGTAGTAAAAGGTACCTACTGAATATAAGCACTTACTTACACACTTTTAGGTAACATAAGTCAGAAATCTAAAAGAAAACACTGTTAAATATTTCTTTATACATCAAATTTATACATCAAAAAAGGTTAGACGTTTTTGCCCACAAGCAGGTACCTATTCAGACATTAATTTAAGTTTGGTGAATTTCCAAAATGTCGTAATATACAATAAATTATAATAGTAAATCCGCAATTCTTGAAGTGCAAAATTTAACAACTCTTTAACTGCAATAAAGTTAACATTATAGTAATGATGATTCAGTAAATAAAAATTGTTAATGTGTCTTCGAATTTTAATCTACCTAAAATTGTAAAAACTTGTATTAGAAACCGCTGATTCATTTTAATCGTGCTTCATTTTGTAGAACAGCAATCACTTTGCAAAAAATCTAACAGCTGAAATGTATCAAACATTGCAAATAAAAGGAGTAAAGATTTTTTTTTAATTGTGATTCATAAATAGTTTTCTAAGATCTTAGGACAAACCTTTATATATGGTAACCCTATCAGCAGCTTACGAGGCTGCCTTTGGGGATAAAATAGAAATATCCTTCAGTTATTTTTGAGTGAAAAACTTTTCGAGATTAACTACAAAATTTAAGTTTACTACTCGTAAATAATTTGTAATAATTTAGTTTTAGATACAGCGAGTGTAGGTACTGACGTGTACATGATATCAGTGATAAACACTTTATTTCATACTAGCTGCGCCCCGCGGTTTCGCCCGCGTAAGTCCCAATCCCGCGGGAACTCCGGGATAAAAAGTAGCCTATATATTATTCTGGGTCTTCAGCTACCTACGTACCAAATTTCATCGTAATCGGCTTTGTAGTTTTTGCGTGAAAGAGTAACAAACATCCATACATCCATACATACAAACTTTCGCATTTATAATATTAATAGGATATATCAAAAACCCCTATTTTGGAAAACTGTTTTAATAAATAAATATATACCTACTACAAACATATTGCTAACACTTTACACAGATATTTTATTTCAATATAGTTTAACTTGTGCACATAGGTACCCTAAGCATGTAGTTCAATGAAAGTTACCGTTTCACTAAAATTATAATGGAAGAGATGTAATCAATAGTTTCAATCTAAAAATTGATACGATTTATATATTTTGTGTTACTTTAGATTTCTTCGAAATTTGAAAATTGGTTTACAAAAAAACATATTTACAACTAGGTTGTCATAAATGCACTTTTTTTATTATTGTAAAATGTATTTATGTATAATATTTATCTAATATTAAAACGATCTAAATGTAATTATAAGCCAACACCCTAAAACGTTTTCAACGAACAAATATACATCAACATTTAAAATATTCCATTTCTTAAAGTATATTTTATGGCACAGTAGAAAGAACTATCGTGCGCCATACTTCATTTTTTGGAATGAATGGGATTTTATTTTAAATTATACTATAGCAAATAGGATTTAATGTTTAATAAAAACAAAATCTAGCCCTTACGGGTAAATCCCATCAGAAAATATGAGACACTTTGTCTAGAATAGAAACATATACCTACATAAATAGATATCAATGAGTTTGTAAGCTTCCCCTCGCTTCTGGTCAACAATATTTTATATTTTTTTATAGTTGACGCTAGGTGAAACTTGCGAATTTTGAAATGAGAATATTTTTTTCAGTTTGACAATTTACTTTTATTGTTTTTAGTGCATTTTAATAGACATTTTCAAAACTTAACTATCATTGAAAGTATCTTTACACCCATATCCCCGAAGAGGTAGGCAGACGTACAACCGAGACACACACCGCTGTCTCACGATAAATATTCAGTCCCAGGAAACGTTACTCTTATTAGAAAACTAGATGTTCCGGTGAACTTCATACCGCCCGTTCTGATTGTATAGGAAAAATTTAAATGTTGTTTTTCCCTAGCTGTTGTAAGGGATAAAATGTACCCCATGTCCTTCTCCCGGTTCTAAGCTACCTTTCCATCAATTTTTTTGGTTTTATTGTTTTTAAGGTGTATTTTGCTAGTCTGGGCAAAAACAAATCCAACTAATTAAAAACCATGAAAATTTGTCCAGCAGATCTCGATTTATAAGTGTAACAAATCCGACTTTCTTTTATAAGTAGGTATATATAGATCGAAACACACATTTCATTTTATTGTTATCGCCCAGGATCGCACGTACCTAGTTCTTCAAGAAGTCAAGTCCGGACCACTAAACCAAAAGGCGATTAATAAGTTTAAGTTTTTTTAATTCTTTAGATTCAATCAATTAGTCGTCATTAAAGTCGAAAAGCACCTTATCTAATTCATTAGAAATTAATGACTTAATTATTACCTTCATTTTATTTATCTGGTGGTTTAGTTTTCCACCTGATTGCATGAGTTAAAGACTACAAAGTGAATATGTACCTATACCTAAATAAATAAAAAATAGTCAAAGTACAAACTACTAGATGGTAGAGTTTCGCAGCGACTCGCCCGGATTGGTATCACCGCCTTACCTATTCCTGCCGCCAAAACGTTATGACGTATTCCGGTTCGGAGGGTAAGGTAGCCAGTAAACTTACTTTTGCTCGAGGCCTAACATCCTGACCTCAGGTTGGCAACGCACCATTACCATCTTTGGTGTCTCTAGTCAGCGTGAAATTCTTACCATCAGGAAATCCGTCTGCTTGTTTGCGTTCCTATAACATTAAAAAAAATTTAAAACAAAACACAATATATAAGTAATTAATACGACTTTGTTTGTGTGACTGTGGAGTGTAGACTTGCCCAGGTGGAGATCATAGCCTTCCTGCCATCATAACGACAGTGTTTGGCACTGTCGTGTTTCGTGTTGGAAAATAAGGCAGCCGGTAGCTAGCGATTTAAGCGTTTTAGCCCGGTGAGGTAGAAGATATTATGTTTATAGACTAAGGTTGTCTCGTACCATCGAGTGAGTCGTATGTTTGTTCGGTGTCTTATCTCATAAAAAATATCTTTTAAAAATCCCAACGGAAAAAAGAAAAAAAATAGAAATGCCTTCACGTCGATTTTCTTATCTTCCAAGAATCAAACGAAACAGCGGCTTCGTTTTATTCCCCTTTTAAAGGATACGTCTGTGGATAAGAAAATCCAATTACAAGAATATATTATACACCTTTAAAAAGCCTTCCATTAAAATACAAAAATGATAGCGAAGTGCATAAAACCTTTAATTATAAAATTGGGCTCCAAAAAAAACTTCCTACTGATTTAGTAGCAATGTTTACAGAAATTAACGACATAAAAAATGATGTCTTAATAGTCGCAGGTGGAAGATTTGAAAGAAGATTACGAATTTTAGTACAAAATTGGTAAACTATAAAAAAGGATCTTGCTCTGTTTTATTTTTTTCGTTTAGCATGATCTCGCGTTTTGTAAGCATCCCTTGTTTAACAAAATATATCTACAGCTACAAGTTCCCCTTCTGAGAAGCGTCAACCCCCGCCCCTTGAAAACAATAAATATGTCAGTGGAAGATATTACAAGACGCTAAGACGTTGGGCCATCTTCCAGTAAATTATTGCTCTACAACTTTCTGATGAGTTTTGTTCAGTACTAAATAACTTTTTATTTTTATTGCTGTGTAAGATTAAGCGTTTTGTTTTACTTTTGAAATGGGTGTGTATTTTTAGTTTGTTGTATTAATTAATAAATATGGCAACTCAATTATAGTTAACGTTTATTACTTAGGAAAATTAAAGATATGAATTAAAGATCTATATCTTTAATTAATGTAAACTTAGAAAAAAAACTGCCAAAATATAGGAAAGTATGCATAGGTACAATGTGCCCTTTTCGTTTATTTTTTAAAGGTCATACCTATAATACCTTACGTACTAAACATTCAACATACTCAGTCAAATATAGATCTAAACTTCTTTTATTACGAAGGCAAGCATTTCTCTAGTGAACGTTGTCTATACGTCTGCATTTCTGGGTCGGGACGTGTTTGTTAAATATATCCTGATATCAAATTATTACTATCGTATCGTATTTGTATCGTTGAGTAACATCCATAGCACAAACATATAATTCACTTACTTTGCTTTTAAATTCGATCGGTGTCATTTATCCATGGATATTCATTTATTATTTATTATAAGTAGGTAGGTATGCACTGCTAAGGATTGGAACATTCTTCTTTAAATGGAGTGTTTCTGAAGTTCAAGTTAGACGTCAAAGGTAAGAGAGGATAGGCATCTTCTAGAAGATATCCACAACACCACATTGACCACCAGTTACCATCAGGTGTTTAACGTGCCATCAAGCTGGATTATCTATGTCTACCTAAAAAAAATTCTGTATTAAATTTGAACTAGAGTGATTTTTACCAATTCAGGTGACTTGCTTTGATTTCGTTATTTTTTTAAGTAATAAGAAAACAAAAATAACAAGCTCAATATTTAAATGAGGCGAGTTGCCAATTAGACGTCTTGGTGCGTGTGCGAGTCTGTCTATGGCATTATAACTTTAGAACAGATGGACCGATTTCGATGTGGATTTTTTTTATTTGAAAACTGACTTGATCAAGATGATCCTTAGCAATATTGTACATAGAATTTGTCGGGGGTTTATGTAATTTTTTTTATTGAGGATTATTTTCATTACATTTTAAAGACGTCAATAAATTCTTGATAAGAAAATAATTGAAATTAACTGAAGAAACTTTAAGCTATATTTTCAACATTTATAATTTTTTGTAATAACATCATTATTCCAAAAAATACCTTACTGAAATTTGAAATAAAAGTTGTAGTAATTTTACTAGATATTAAGTTTTTAGCAACAATGAGATTTGCTTAAAACTCAGCGGTAAATTCATTATTACAGTTATTATCAAAATACCTAAATACCTTACTTTATATAATTACAAATTTTAAAGAATAAATGTGTTGCATATAAAAACACATTTTTTTGGTAAAGTCCATTAGGAAGTGAGAAAAACAAGATTCTTATAAAAACTCTTCTTAAATCTATAGTACCTAGGTACCTAGGCTAGTAACTCACTCCTAACATTGTTATCCTATTGGTATGTTTGTATTTTTCGTCGCTGTTAATCGCTAAACCACATAACCGATTTTTATTATATTTGTATACATAGATACTCTTAAAACCCAATTCCAAATAGATACCTAGGGGCTACTTTTTTCAAACATCACCCAAAGGACTTTGATGGAAGATGAAAATTTATTTAAAACTATTAAACGATACGATATTTGTCATAGCAACATTTCCTTGTAGATACTCACCTGATTCGGCTCTATTATGTAGCTACCTAATTACTCATTGCACCTACTAGGTAGGTATGTGATACCTAGTATATACTTACTATTAAACGGCACGTTTAGCTTACCATTGAGATATAGGTTTGGTTGATTGGTAATACCAAATACCTACTTTTATTTGTGTTTATACTTAACCTACATACCCTAAAATCTAACTTAGACATCATTGCTTTTCTTAAAAGGTATCAAAATTTTTAACTAATTTGCTCTATGAACTTGCCTGCTTAATGTTAATTTTGACAATGCCTTCTCACACTGTCATTTATCAACTAGTAGGTATGTATATCTCTCAAATCCCAATTTGTTGCCAGGGCTAAATATTAAATAGGAAGGTAAATACCTACTCTTTCTTCTTTTTTGTACAAACGATTGGTTATATTAAAACTAATTTTATTATTATAAGTCAAACTTATACTTTTATAAACAGCTTTCACTTGTAAAATACTTACTTAAGATTAACAGAAACAAAAACCTTCCGAAATAAACAACAAAAAAAATGGCATGATGATATATTTCATATTTTAAAAAATAGTCACTAATGATCCTTCTTAGCGAATTCCTGTAGGCATATCTGTTACAAATACAAAAACAACGAATTTTCTTTGATGATATCATATCTACTTACATTGGTTTATTCGCAATAAAACCTGTTTATTTTCTAGAAAAGGCAAACCACATAAAAATACAATGTATTTTTCTTTACAAAGCAAACAAAACAGTTTCCACAAAAAATCAGGAAAAAGTGCGCTATAGAAAAACAGCGACTATAAAAGAAAAAGCAGAGTTGGCGGGAGAACGCGCCTTGCTCAGCGCGCCGCCATTGGCCGCCCGTCCCCCCAGCCGACCCACACCGTAACTCACTGTTCACTTGTTTTTATGGCCGCCATTTTGTGACGTTAGCTCTGGCGCGTCCGAACCGGCATAACAGTATGCTAGTGTGCGTGATTCCAATGTTTTTTACGTATCTTAGATTGCTTGTGTTCCGTGAGAAAGCTTCTCTGTATTTATAAAAGCTCTTTAGATTTATCAAGAACAACTGATTTTATCTGACAGTTCTCTATTTTTTACTAAGGCTAACAAAGACAAGGTGCAGAACCTCTACCTTATTAGGTACCTACCAACTTTTTTAAAATTTATGTTTTACCGATTTCCTGTTTCTTATGTAAGTTTTAGATATTGTAGGCTTTTATTATATTTCCAAGTTATTGTCTTTCCTACAATAAACATTCTTTAAAGTTATAGCTAACGCAAACTGTAAATTTATTACAATTTACGATCAAACTAGTGTCGATTTTAATTATCGTTAATTTCTAAAGTCCAGCATTTTGCTAATGGAATTGACAAAGTAAGATATTACCAACCTACCTACAATGAATATTGGAAAGCAAATATTAAGACGGATTATTAATTTCTAGGTACATAACTAAGTACCTATTAGGTACTACTGTAGTACCTACCTAAGATTGCTACTAGAATTCTTATAGCTACAACTGTCATTGTAGGTAGATACCTACCTAGGTTCATAAACTTTTAATTTTGGCCTTATTTTCTTTAGTAACTAATTTAAGTTTAAAAACTAATAATGTAATTTGTTCTTTTATTGCAATTTGTTATAAGATTATCTAAATTTATGTTACTGAATTGTCTTCGTCTCTGGCACTTGGTGAAATTCCATTATAGACATAGGTATGTAGGTAGATAGATTCTTAAAGTATCTTTCATCACATATCTATTTTATTTTATCATTATGTAAAATTTTACATATGTGAAAAAAACACTTGCACTGTAGGGATAACTTAATAGGTATCTTTTTTAAGGTTTTTGGTTATTAAAAGACAAATAATAGTTTGCAACAAGTTGACTCAGCCCTGAAGATGATATAAAAGCGAAACCTGTTGGCTTATATTATTTTACAATTTACAAAAAGTGTTTTTTCGTGTTTATATATGTAAAAATCAATTGCTGTTCGTTAGTCTCGCTAAAACTCGAGAACGGATGAACCGATTTCGCTAATTTAGGTTTTCAATTATTTGTTTAAGTCCAGGGAAGGTTTAAAAGATAAGAAAAAGGAAAAAACTAAAAAAAAATGTTACTATTTCCCATACTAAGTGAACGGGTGGAACGAAGTTCGCCGGGACAGCTAGTACTTATATAAAATTGTGAGTTTAATTAATATGCTAAGTTAAATATTTTTTGGTAAGTTAGTGAATGTTTAATTTAGTGTTGACTTTCAAAATGTCTTTATTATTAGCTACTTGCTTTGAATAAATTCAACACCAACAAAATTAATTCAATTCATAACTTAGGTATGTTGGAATTTATCTACTCTTTACTACACAGCATTAAACAAAGTCGCTTTTCGCTGTATGCCCTATGTATATAGGTACTTACCTATGCTTAGACATTTTAAGCTACGCGTTGGATTTTGATGCGGTTTGCTTATAATAGATATACCTAACACAAAAGCTAGTTCATTCGTGCGAAGCTGGGACGGACTGCTAGTATCATATAAATTAGAAGTGGGGCCTTAAAATTTAGACTTTGAATTGTAGAGTCTGTATAAAATATTTCATTCGTATTGATACCTGCTTATTTACTCGTATCTACAGGCTCTTAAATGCATTATGATTTATTTTTTTAATGATGATGCATTATGATGTATACGTTTTTACAATAAACTTCCCGACTTACCATTAAATAAATTAAAAAAATGTACTAAATCTAAGTTGTATGGTAAAGGTTATTAGGTATAAGATTTTAGAATATTTAGAAGACAGAAATGCTTGGGATTAATTGCTCCTCATACAATCTCTACAGATTAACGAAATGTAATAATATACTTTTGTAAATTTTATTTAAGTATAAGAAAAAAAGACAAGCCCGCTGAGTTTCTTTCGCCGGATCTTCTCAGTGTGTGGCCGCGTTCCGATCCGGTGGTAGTTTTTAGAATTATATAGACGCGTCACAAGAATCTTTGTATATTGTGAATAAATAAATTTTGAGTTTGAGTTTGAGTTTGTGTTAAACGATTTCTCCGACATTTCTGAACCGATTCCAAAAAATATTTTTATTTAGAAGAGCGTACTCCCAAGGTGGTTTCGAATAGGATAATTAAATGACAGGGGAATCAGTAAAATACCTAGTTTTCCCACTAAGATGACGTGGTAATAGAACTCGAAGTCGGTTTTTTGCATTTTTACTGCGCTTCAAAGCTATAATATAGCAAGATTAATAAACGGACGTAGCCGCAGGCGAAAGCTAGTACGTATACAATTTTATAGTTGACCAAGAGCTGTAACAGCACGAACACCGCCATATCTTTAATTTAGTCACGT
>NJDD01000103.1:161419-191874 GCA_002245505.1 Calephelis nemesis | reverse complement strand
CAATCCCGACCAACATTTTTTTTATTAGAAAATTGGAAAAATCCAATTTTCTTTTTGTTTTCCGACCCGGGATTCGGACCCGGGACCTCAAGCAGTCAAGTCCAACACCCGGACCACTAGACCAGAGAGGCGATTATTTTATTCATTCTTATATTAAACACATTTATTGTGTATATTTTCTTAAAAACTTCACATTTGATTTCCTTTTAAACTCGTCCAAAAACCGTAGATTCGCGTTAAATCACACTCGACTCTACAACTTTACGTTTGATTTTCTAAAACGGTGAAGTTAATAGTCAGCGTTCATTGTAGTAAAAGTGAAACGGGGCTGTAAACTGAGCAATTGTCGCGCCATCGTCGCACTACACTTAACCCTTGCGTTAATGTGTGAACTTCATTTCTATAAAATTATCCCTACCTTTACAGAAATGAACTACTTGATACTTGCACTATTTTTAAAATACACGTCACTTTCTACTTTTTCTGAATTGATTAAACTGTTTATTTTTCCATTGCCTTAAAATAATCCCCATGTTGGTCCGGGCTCCTTTGTAAAATAGACCATCTGCCTTTCTTTGCCAGGCAGCTCGTAAAAGGCGAGCATAGGCTTCCCGTCACTAACACCGTGACATCTGACTAAGTGGTAGAGTTTCGCAGCGACTCACCCGGATTGGTACCACCGCCTTACCTATTCCTGCCGCCATAACGTCGTGACGTGTTCCGGTTTGGAGGGTAAGGTAGCCGGTAAACTTACTTTTGCTCGAGGCCTAACATCCCGGCCTCAGGTTGGCATCGCACCATTACCACCTTTGGTGTCTCTAGGCGACGTGAATTTCTTACCATCAGGAAATCCGTCTGCTTGTTTGCCTTCCATTATCATAAAAAAATAATTCTATTCCATTTTATATTTAATGCATTAGGTGTATCCATTTTCATGTTGGTCGATCGAAGGCTGCCTTGCCTTTGCGAATTCATAGTGTTAACTTTTATTTTTAGTATACTTATTTTTATATATGTTTTGGTGTATAATAAAGAGTTATTCTATTCTATTGATACAAGGCGTGGGTACTAAATTATACTCCACTACCTAATATAATAAAAATATTTATGTAGTGTACCTAAATTGGAGATGATAACATAACATGTCCAAGATAAATTTATGTTACATAAATTTCGTTAAGAAGCAGTAAAACATAGTAAAGTTATGATAAAAATATACAACTTCCTATAGTTTATTTAAATTTTGATAACAGGTAAATGATATATGATCGCAATATGAACAAAAGAGACAGATATTTAAAGAATTTACTTAAATTAATTTGACAGCTGTCAAAAGTTAAATAGACGTATAAGACAAGTTGAACCAAGTGTAGATATTTATTTATAATTAAAATATTGTTTATTATTATCTCAATACAAAATTAAAATACGAATCTAACTATACACATTATTAAATACCTATATACAAATTGATAGGTACTATAAGTGTACACTAATAGAGATTTAGATTCTCACACTCATTTTATACTTTTTAAAATAATAATAATTAAAATAATATTTAAAAAAAATAGAGAAGCAAAGCGCTGCTCACACGTCAAATACATAAGTATCGCGTTAGGATATACTTGTGTAGGGTCTCCTCTGTAGAATAAATAGATCATTTGCCTTCCTGCCAGGAATCTCGCAAAAAGCGAGAAAAGTTCAAATTTGTTATTACCAACAAAACCACTAGTGGTAGAGTGCCGTTTCGAAACTTTGTCTGATAGGAATCCAGCGCCTTACCAATTCCTGCTTTTATAATTACAAGATCATATTTTGCTTCGGAAGGTAGGAAAGCCAAGAAAGGAAGGAAAGGAAAAGAAAGTTGGACTTGCACGTATCGCATAACTTCCTTTTAGTAACTACGATTACAATATCTATGGTAGGTATATAGGTTTAGTCCACGGTTTTTTCCTTCTCGTTTGAAACGAGTGATCATATCAACCTGATTGTGATAAACACGCATCATGGGATAGATATCAATATCGGTCTTGTTCACTAAATTTCTAATACCATTTTATAGTGCACTTAAAGCACGGCTCTACCGCCCGTGAAGGCTGATATGAATAAATATTCCCAAAAAGTAAAACGTTGGCCAAATAACAATAGCCTTGAAATTCCTTAGTAATTACCGTTTAGCAAAATTGTCAACATTGTTACACGAATACGAACACAATTAAACGCAATATCACATTTACATGACAATGTTGGTGACGGCCGGTAATTATTACAAATTTTGTGTCAAAAGCGCAGTGTGCTCGACAGACAGACAAATAATAATTATGCCTGTCATTCATTTGTACATTTTTAAATAGGTAAGTTTCACTCAATATTCTAACTCTATTATCGCCTCTTTGGTCTGCCGGTCCGGTGTTCACCTTAACTTCTTAAGGGGTCCTCAAGAAGTTAAGGCCAAAAAGGGGTTCGATCCCAGGGCAGAGCATTAAAAAAGGATAATGTGTGCTTTTTATTAAATTTTCTAATATATTGGAAACTATGCCCAGTTGACTATATATCTATCACATTGTGGAACATAGTATTTTAGACTAGTCGTGGGTGCCCTGAATTTGCTTCTGCATTTGCTTAAGAGATATGGGCGTGAATATATTTTATAATTATTATCTACCTGTCTGTTACGCATTTATGGCTAATCCGCTGAAGCGATTTCATTGGGAATTGATATTCATATAGTTAAAGCCTCAAGATCAAACACGGTCTATTTATTTTAAAAATATATTCTTGTAGGTCTATAATAGGTATTAATTATTATATGAAAGTCATGTTAAAGTTAACGAAAGCCAAACTAAAACAAAATACAGATAACAATAAAAAAGTTTTTTTTTGTTTTTTATGACGATAGCGACTCATCCGGCAGCTCTTAATAAACAGGATCGTAAGAGGTGGCTTTCGCCTAAAAATTGCATTACAAGTATTACTGTTGCATTCACAGATTTAGGGTACATTCTCTACATTCTCATCTATTTTTTTTATGTTATAGGAAGGCAAACAAGCAGACGGATTTCCTGATGGTAAGAAATTCACGCCGCCTAGAGACACCAAAGATGGTAATGGTGCGTTGCCAACCAGAGGCCGGGATGTTAGGCCTCGAGCAAAAGTAAGTTTACCGGCTACCTTACCCTCCAAACCGGAACACGTCGTGACGTTATGGCGGCAGGAATAGGTGAGGCGGTGGTACCAATCCGGTCGAGTCGCTGCGAAACTCTACCACCTAGTCAGATGTCACGGTATTAGTGACGGGAAGCCTATGCTCGCCTTTTACGAGCCTTCCTTTGCCTAACAAAGGAAAGCAGATGGTCTATTCTACAAAGTTACGCAGTTCGTCTACATTTTTTATTAGTTTCGTCAAATCTAATAGAATAGAATAGAATAGAATATATTTTTATTCAAAATGAGTACACTTGTACATTTTTTGAACGTCTTAAACTTACTATTTAATATTTGCTACATTAAAAAAACACTATATTATCAAAAATAATAATTCCACAATCATAAAATATCATAATTTAAATTTCAATGTCAAAAGCTATTTATTCAATAATAAAAATATGTCAAATAAATAAATAAATAAAAAACAAATTAATTAAAAATTAAACTAATTACAAATTAAAATGTCAAAAAATATATATATAATAACTAAAAATAATGTCAATAATCATAAAAAAAATTATTACATATAGTTAAAAATATATTTTTTATCATCCCTTATCAATCATTATTATTATTAAGAATTTGTCCATACATTATTATCTTTAAAATATTCTTCTGTTTTATAATATGCTTTTCGCAAAAGAATACTTTTTACACATGCTTTGAATTTCTTCTCACTTAAATTTGTAATTTCCTCAGGAATTTTATTATAAAACCTCACACAAGCACCAATAAAGCATTTGGACGTTTTTTTTAATCTAAATTTATGTACAGCAAGCTTATTTTTATTTCTTGTATTAAAACTATGAATATCTCTATTTTTTACAAACAAGTCAATGTTTTTTCGGACATACCTACATAATGTTTTCATAAATGTATTGACTAGGTACAGTCATAATATTAATTTCTTTAAATAACTGTCTCAAAGATACTGATACTTACTGTCTAAATTATATATAGCTCGTATCGCTCTTTTTTGTAAGATGAAAATTGTATTGATATCAGCTGCTCTTTCCCATATTAAAAGACCATATGATAAATTACTATGAAAACTGCTTTAAGTTGAAAACAAGTTTAGAAGTATAGACGTCGGTCAACTGGCGTATCTTTCTAACTGCGTACGCGGCTGAGCTAAGTTTTTTCGTTAATTTCAATATATGTTGACCCCACTGAAGTTTGGCATCGATATTTAGGCCTAAAAATACAGTGTCATTAACAAATTCTAATGTTGCATTATTTATTATTACTTGGTTATGTCGATTGATAGGTCGTACATTTTGGGTTGTAAATTTAATACATTTGGTTTTTTTAGCGTTTAATATCAAATTGTTCGCATTAAACCATTCTAGCACCAGTGAAAGAGTGTTGTTCACTTTGTCAAAATCAGGTTCACGTCTACCTACGTCAAAAATTAAAGAGGTATCATCTGCAAACAACACTATCTCACATCGATTGTGAACAATTGCTGGCAAGTCGTTTATATATATCAGGAAAAGGAACGGCCTAAAAATTGATCCTTGTGGTACCCCCATTTTTACATATGCACCTGTGGATTTGGTGTTATTAACTTGTACTTTTTGAATTCTATCCGCCAAATAGGACTCTACTAATTTTAAAGCATTGTTTTGTACACCATAATACGCTAGTTTAGTAAGCAGAGTCTGATGGTCCACACAATCAAACGCCTTCGATAGATCACAAAAAATGCCTATTGCGTCATTAGAATTCTCCCATGCTTTCATTACATAACCAACTAATCTTGCTGCTGCATCTGTTGTAGATCGGCCTTTAGTGTATACAATTTATTCACCAACAAAAGGAGTGCACTATGTTAGGGATTATATGATAACGAAAGATTAAAACATATCCTGGACCCTGATGGTTTAAAAACAAGGAAAACTTAGAGATCAATTGAAAATAATTATGAATCAATCACATATACTCGTACTCCTGATATATGATTGCTCTTTAATTGAAAAAAAAAGCATCTTCAGGCCTATATCCCCGAAGAGGTAGGCAGAGGCACAACCAGGGCACCCACGACTAGCCGAAGACACTAAGTCCCACAATGTGATAGGTGGCAAGCCTATCGCCAACCGGGCACATTTCCAATCCCGACCAACATTTTTTTTATTAGAAAATTGGAAAACCCCAATTTTCTTTTTGTTGGCCGACCCGGGATTCGAACCCGGGACCTCATGCAGTCAAGTCCAACACCCGGACCGCTAGACCATAGAGGCGATTAAATTTCTATAAAACTATTTTCTTCAAATATACTTCAATAATAGAATAAGGAAAATGCCACATGTTATTGATCCACATCGATAATACCGATGAAAGTCGATTTTAAACCTTATGCCATTGTACGAGGAGTTTGTTGATCTCTTCTAAGATTAGAGACTGGTCCACCTTTTAGGTGACACACGAGTTGTCGATACATTTCACAATTGTCGTAAAGTCTTGAAGACGGAAGGGGAACATCATAAAATTATCATTTTATGCCGTTCGACGACTGAAATGACACAGGAATGCTGTAAAACTGATTTATTAGATACATCCCAAGAGTCATATGTGGAATTTGAATAAGATCTTTGTTTAGGATAGTAATAAGTTAAAAATAATCATGAATAAATATTATTTTAAGACATCCCCACATAACACATAAGTTTTGGGAACGATTCTACTTTTGTTTTGGTTTTTTGTTAATGTCAAAACTTTTTTAATAAAAGTGTTTGACAATTGATAACACGATTTTCACAATTTAAGATGTCTAAAGTTTTACAAATAAGCCACTCCAGCAGAACCTACTAAGTAATTTGGACTTGCGGACGGTGGATAATAAAGTAATATTGTCTGTCCAAGTAATGTACCTACATTATATATACCTATATAATACATAATCATAGTCCTAAACCAGGAGAAACTTCGTAATATTTAGGCAAAACTTACATTTTGATTATTTCCGTATAAATAACTAGTAAATAATAAAAATCACCCTCGTTGTCTCTAGGCGGCGTGAATTTCTTACCACCAGGAAACTCTACTGCTTGTTTGCCTTCAAATATCATGAAAAAAAATGTTTTGTTAGATAGAAGAAACAGTAGAAGAATTTTGTTAGTTGACAGTTAGTAGGAACATAATTTTTATATAATAATATAAACTTGTTTGTTAAGTGCAAACTCAAAAGACGTACATTGTTTAAACGAATATCTATTTTCTCAGTGATATAGAGGTCCGGTGTTGGACTTTATTCCACGTGGTGCCGGATTTGATACTCGGATCCCCGATCGCAGACTTTGTAGCTTAGAGACAAAAGGTATATATCTAAGCTAATCTGGCGACTGAAGAATCTAAACATAATAAACAAAAGACACTTATAGGTGTATCGAGCAGTGACTATTTCTAAATACAAATTTGTATCGCTATCTTTATATATATAATTCTTCTGTGAGTGTGTATGTCACTGAACTCCTTCTAGACGGCTGGACCGATGTTGATGAAAGTTTTTGTGCGTGTTCAAGGGAATTCGAGAATGGTTTAGATTCACAATTTGGTCTCCTGGAAAATGTTTTTTTAACTAATTTTTTAATAATAAGTCGTTGTTGATTTTGGATTGTTTCACATCGGATCCGACAGACTGCGCTACTGTCGAAGCATCTGTCAAGCGATACGAAGTTTGCTATGAAGCTAGTTCTCTATAAAGCTTTTATTAAAACGTAATATCTTCGACTCGGGCAGCAAAAAAAAATGTGTTTTTTCAATTTTCTAAAAAAAATGTTGCACGAGAACGAACATGTGTCCGGTTCGATAGAGTTAAAACTTATGATATTGAAGGTTTAACTGTCTTCGGCTACTTGTGGACATGTTTGTGCCTCTGCCTATGTCTTTAGGGATATGGGCGTGAAGATACAAATATCTATAGATACCGAAAATAGAATCCAAGCGTTGAACATTCGCATTGTTAGACTTATACTAAAAACATTAGACGAATGATAATCACTTATGTAACAGCAATGAAGGCATTAAAGCAGTTTCAGGAAGGTTTACCCAAAGGCAATATCATCACGAACATTTACCCACCTCCAATGGTCATTCGGGTAATTTGATTAAGTCGCCCCACCACTCGTTTTATTGCCCCATATTTCCTGATTAGGCTCTTCGTCGGTGTCCACTGTCATGGCTACGTAATTAACGAGAATGAGATGCGATTGCTTACAGATACCTTTTAAACGATTTTCGGTTGGATAACATTTGTTTTTTGTGCTCATTTTTATTCTGACTACAATTTATATTGTACTTGCCGGTGAAATTAGTATCGTTAAACGTTAATATCTTCACAAAATGTGTAGATTAAAGCATTGTTTTTTCTTATTTTCCCGGTTTTTCTTATCGTAAGAAATTCAATAGTGCAAGAGAATTAAGTTTGTGAGTAAACATTTTAAATTTATTCAATTCTTACGTAAGTACGTTCTTTATGTAACTTTTAAATATATTATGTTTAATTAAATACTTTTAAGAAAAATACAAAAGTATAGAAAGATACAAATTTGTTTTTAAAAGTATTTGCTCGATACACCTAACATGTTTTTATGTGCCTAATTAGTTTAATCTTAATTCAGTTGCCATATTAGCGTACATGTCTTTAGTTTCTAAACGACAAGGTCAATCATGTTCTTGTAGAAACAGCCAAAAAAGGGTATTTTTTTTTGTTTTATGATATTGGAAGGCAAACAAGCAGACGGATTTCCTGATGGAAAGAAATTCACGCCGCCTAGAGACACCAAAGGTGGAAATGGTGCGTTGCCAATCTCAGGCCGGGATGTTAGGCCTCGAGCAAAAGTAGGCTACCATACCCTCCAAACCGAAGCACGTTGTAATATGACGTTATGGCGGCAGGAATAAGTAAGGCGGTGGTACCAATCCGGGTGGGTCGCTGCGAAACTCTAACACCTAGTAAGATATCACGGTGGCAAAAAACAATTATAGTCTATATTATGCTGTTTTGAACTTCACTTGAGCTGTCAATTATGGATTTTATGAAATTTGGTAATCAAACGCCACATGAATTTTTGTTAATAATTACTTTTTACTAAACAAATTGTATTTGTTTTCAAAAATACAAGATTTAATATCACAAAATTAGAATGCAATTCAAATTAGCAGATGTATCTAGTTATAACAATAAAGGCACGCAGCCTATCGCGTCTTGACACACCGCTTGGCTGTAGATATTGATTTCAAAACCAGGGGCTGATTATGTATCTAAGTGGCCAACTCAAAATGGAAAAATGTACTTTAAATAGCTGACGTGTTTTATATTTGCTGTCTCCAGTGACCAACAGAAATACAATAGAGATAGCAAACACAAGTGACGTCATTTGACAGTTATTTGATGTACACTTTTCCATTTTCAGCTGGCCACCTAGATACATAATTAGCCCCCACAGCCTAGTTATATGTATGTTACATTATCGTGTCTACGGTATACTTAATATATAGTCTGCGGTTGCCTCTTACTAGTAGAAAAACGAATGCTGTCTTTTACCATCACAAATCGTAAGTGATTTTCCAAGTCTTAACCAATTTGCGGATAGTGTATTTGTACTACATATTTTAATGCATTATAAATGAGTAAACATGAATATGATATATGAATGAGAAGGCAATTGTCGCGTGCTCGTAACTTGCGAAAAACACATTAAAACAAACAGTGCAGTAAAAATAAATCTAACTGCCTATAAAAACTGCCATAACTATCACTTAAATGCTATTATGTTTGAGCAACTTTTATCTCCTCGATACCGGAAAATATTCATACATTATTTTAATGCCACTTTGATTTAAATAAGAAATAAATTATTAAGCTAATTTCCTTTGATGGAGAGAAAAAATTATGTAGCTGCTTGGATTAGACATTTCCAAATTCATTGGTTCGTGTTGGTCCGGGCTTCTTTGCAGAATAGACCAACTGCCTTCCTGCCCTGCATCACGTAAAAGGCAAGCATAGGCTTACCGTCACTAGCACCGTGACATCTGAGTAGGTGATAAAGTTTTTGATACCACCGCCATACCTATGCCGCCATAACGACATGACGTGTTCCGGTTCGGAGGGTAAGGTAGCCGGTAAACTTACTTTTACTCGAGGCCTAACATAACGGCCTCGAATCGGCAACCCACCATTACCACCTTTGGTGTCTCTAGGCGGCGGGAATTTCTTACCATCAGGAAATCCATCTGCTTGTTTGCCTTGCCAACATCATAAAAAAAACGTTATGAAAAAAATCTTAACTTGTAACATATCGATGTTAATGTTGTAAATGTAAAACTCTGTCTATTTGTTTGTAATGCTTTCACGTTTAAACTGTTGTATCGACTTGAATAATACTTGGTATTTAATTATGAGCCCGAATTCAAATATAAGCTATATATATTATATTTCAAAAAATAACCCCTCAATGAACTTATGGGGATGAAAGTTTAAATAAAAATGGAAACAATACTACGTTAGTGAAGTCGCGGGTTAACAGCTAGTGTGTAATAAGCTTTAAAAATATAGTTACTGAAATATATAGTATAAAAATGAATTGCTAAATGTGTTGGTAAGCGCATAACTTCCAAGAGAGTGAACCGATTTGGCTAATTCTTTTTTGGTTGTGTTAGTTTTTGTCAGAAGAAGATTCTTATGAAGAATAAAACCGTGATTTTTCCCCACACAACTGAACGGGTGGAATAAAGCTAGTAATAAAATGGTTATTATGTGTGACATAAAAGCACATATTGAAATAAAATAGAATGTGATTAACCTTCACTCACACTTAATTCTCCAATCATCACACACATGTTAATACCGAATCAAATCCAAGTCTTGTGGTTCGATGACGGAAGTTTTACGCATATGCTCGTATATGCCAACCACTTGACTCTTCCAAAATACGATTCTGGAAAAAAATTAGGCGTTCTGACATTGTGGTAGGTTTAAGAAAAAACAATAAAATAAAAATAAATAGGCGTTGTTTTTGGTAAAGCTTTAAACTTCAAGGAATTTAAAAGACTAGGTATAATATTGTCAAGATAGAGTCAAGATTAAGTTTGAAAGTTAAGATATAAACAAGGTAAATATTTTGAACGGCTATCAAGGACGCTTATCATCATCGAGTAGGTTATAAAATCGAATGAAGGTTATCTCTGCAATATATTTTATTTGAATTTTATAAAGGAGAAGATTTCTATTAGCATATAATAATAAAACATATAAAAGAACATGTATAAATGCTGTAAAATCTAAAAGCCTAAAGATATAAAAACAGACAAAATGTCAAAAGCATTAGCGGTGTAAAATTTTCTGATCATTATCGAGATTTTTTTTACTGATATATGTATTTAAACTAATTTTAAGTTATCACTATCTTCTTTCAACGAAAGTAATAGAAAAAGACAAAACACTTAAATCGCGGGCAGATAAGTCTGTAAATGACATTTCTTTAGACGTTAATTTTATCAATCTGCAAACGTTGATTAAAAAGATTACAATTTGACATATGACATACAATGTCCGGAATAATCTGACATGTCTGAAATTTTCCGTCTCTTTTGTTTTGTTTCTTTTGAAACAGATAGCATGCATGTAAACTAACTCTAGTTTTTGAACAGCAGAACCACCACCATTGTCCTGTCCTAAGTATGAATTTTTAAAGAGTTAACAAAATTGGCGAAAAACCTAGAGAAAAGAAGATTCATTTTTGTATACAAGATTACCATTCGATTTCGATAAACAATCGTGCTAGTCACTAACATATATGGATACCACAATGTTTATCTCAGTCTTGTCGACTTAACACGATAATAATAAAGACAATTTATTGGACATCTCGGGGAGAATCGTTATCGGCGTCAATTAAATATCATTTTTATTGGGAATTGCTGGCAACGCCCTGCGGTTACTTATTACATATTTATTTAAGTTGTTTATGAACCTTTTTAGATGCAATGTAACTTAATAAATACACAGCATGATATCGAAATACGGAAAGATCATTTATTTTTTGTCGTTCAGAATATACGCATATTTTAGAAGACACTCTGAGATACTGGTACTATTTAATATCTTTATTATCTCATGAAATTGTTTTTTTTTTTATGTTATAGGGAGACAACAAGCAGACAGATTTCCCGATGGTAAGAAATGCCGTTGCCTATAGACACCAAATGAGGTAATGGTGCGTTGTCAACCTGAGGCTAGGATGGTCAGCCTCCTGCGTAAGTAAGTAAACCGGCTACCCTACCCTCCAACCGGAACACGACAATGACGAGGACTGTCATTTTGCGGAAGGAATATGTAAGGCGGTGGTGCCTGTATGTCCGGGCGAGTCGTTGCAGAACTCTACCCCCTAGTACATATTTTTTTAGGTGATAAGAGTGGTTTTTTATTGTTTTTTGAATAAGTAACTTCACCTTTGTGGTCTGGCGGTCTGGTTTTGAACCTTATTTCTTGAGTTCGATCCCTGGATCAAGCAACAAAAGAAAAATAAAATGTGTTTTCTCAATTTTCTAATAAAACCAGTGATGTCCGGGATTGGATATGTGCCCAATTTGTCACCTACCATATGGTTTGATGTCATGATTTAATGTCTTCAGCTAGTCGTAGGTGCCCTAGTTCTACCTTTTCCTGGTTTACCTGGTTCTTCGGAGATAAAAGCGTAAATGTAAAAATTATTTTTTAGTGTAATAAAATTCTTTACAATCTCATAAAAATGTTTTATTTTGCATATGTGCATTTTCATATATTTTCCTATTAGATTAATAGCCCACTTTTCCCACTACTTTGTCAACGTAGAGTAGATTTTCATATATAGTTTCATCCCCAATTATAGTCCTAATACAATCCATTAATAAAGGACTATAATTGGATCAAAGGTAAATGTCATCTGTTCTTCTTGCTACTGTTTTCCATTTATGGATATTTCATCAAAATCAGATTGAATGTAAATAATCCATTTAATTATATATTTTATTTTGTGACAGTTAAATAATAAAAGAACTAACTGCAGTAAAATATATTTAATATGAAATATAACAAAGGCGGGTATTTGCTAAGCTGATATTTTTAAACTAATGCAAACTTTTCGTACAAATTACATGAGATTTCGTGCCATTCAGTTTTTTTATAAAACAAGTTTCGTTACACAACAGGCATAAAAAAGCGAAAACATGAGACTAAGAATAATAAATTTGAAATGATGACAAGCATTCTGAAAATTCAAATACTCGGATTATCCATGCTACAAAAATTATACCATTATTTATTTAGTTTACGTCATGGCCCATAAAATGAATACCAACCATGGCTTTTTAACAATGAATACGAAAAAAGCATCGAGCAAAGCGGAGATCGCTTTTCTTCAATAGTTACTTTATATGCAAATTTTCTGCTATAAAACCGGGAACCCTTCTCCTAGCTCAGAGCACAAGACTCGAACCCGTTTTATGTATTCGCGAATCAATTCTGTTTTATTGTCGTCGTATATAAATTCGATTCATTCTGAAATTCAGAAGTTATTTTATTTATAGTAAATAGCAGAATCGGCGAACTTTGTATCTATTGACAATAGCAGATACTTACAGATTGTAGGGACAAATAAAGTGAACAATATTTTTTAAAATTTTCCCTGTGTTTCTTTTCATAAGAACCTTCTTCAGACAATACCTTATATAATAAAATAAAGACTACCAAAATTGGTACATCTGTTCAGGCGTGTTTTGTTTTAGGTATATATAACAAATCTATATACCTATATACAAGACATTCTAGTTAGTAACACTTTTTATAACTCAAGAATGGCTTAACCGATTTGGCTGAATTTGATGATAAAAGAGCTTAAAACCAAGAGATTTTTTTTTCCAATTGTTAATCCCATTTTTTAATTGCACTCACATTAACTGGAAGGGTGGAACGAAGTTCGCCGGAGCAGCTTGTATAATTTGAAAACTAAAATGTATATTTTGTTAACTTGTACATGTTTGACGTCAGAACAGATCAACGTCAAGCAACATTTTTTGTAAATTGCAAAAAAAATAGTCCCTCGATAATCGAAACGAAGAAGCGCAAAATTATTATTTATATTATTATTATATTAAAAAGAAGCAAAGAAGAGCAACATCAGGTAATTTCCAGGCAAAATATCTTCACGCACATAACCCCGAAGAAGTAGGCAGAGGTACAACACTATGAGATAAGTGACAAGCCTATCAGCAACCGAGCACAAATCCAATCCCGGGTAATGTTGTTGCATTAGAAAATTTAAAAAATGCATTTCCTTTTTTGTCCGAGCCTGGGTGCGATCCTGGAACCGCACCAAGTTAAGTCCGCCACCTGACCACTAGACCACAGAGGCGATATTTTGTATTTCTTGTAGACTACCTACTTTCTTTACCTAGTTATATAACTTTTCAAGCTATTTTCCATCATAGATGTACAATAATTTGTAATAAGAACCAATATTTACTTATTTACTATAGTAAGCCTAAGAGTTTGCAAGTGTTTACTGAAACATTAATGTCGAGATTGCAGCTTTTGAAAGAACTTCCGTGAAAATACAAATGGCGGTGTGTGTTTCCACATGAGAGCGATATAAATCTATTTTAATACTTGTCCATTTCATCGAATAATACGGAAATCTTTCATAAGGCTTTCTGTTAAATGACCTCAACCTCAATAATAAACAGTGTGCAAGCATATATAACTATTAAATTTAAAATAAAAACTCCGACACAAGAACTTAATTTCCCTTTAAAAGGTGAAAAAAATGGTCAATCTCACCACTTTCACCCCACACAACTTTTAAACGGCTAAACCGATTTTTATCATACATATCTAAGAACATTCGCACATAAGTTACTTTATTACAAAAAAACTAACTTGAAATCACTGCATCCGTTAGGGAGTTACAATGACACAGACAGACAGATACACAGACACGTCAAACTTATAACACACCTCTTTTTGCGTCGGGGCTTAAAAAGAATAGGTGAAGAAAAGGATTTTAATATTAGAGCACGCGTTAAACAAAATAAGACAATATGCGATTGTATTTTAATAACTAAACGTTAATCTAATACTTATATAAAATTCTGATATCGCCTTTGTGGTCTAGCGGTCCAGGTGTTGGACTTGACTGCACGAGGTCTCGGGTTCGAGTCCCGGGTCGGCCAACAAATAGAAAATTGGATTTTTCCATTTTTCTGATAAAAAAATGTTGGTCGGGATGTGCCCGGTTGGCGATAGGCTTGCCACCTATCACATTGTGGGACTTAGTGTCTTCGGCTAGTCGCGGGTGCCTTGGTTGTGCCTCTGCCTACCTCTTCGGGGATATGGGATTGAAGATACTTTTTTTTATAAAATTCTCCTGTCACAGTTTTCGTTGCCATACTCCTCCGAAACGGCTTGACCGATTTTGATAAAATTTTGTGAGTATATTGAGTAGGTCTGAGAATCGGCCAACATATTTTTTATAACCCTAAGTGATGAGGGTGAATCTTTTTCATACCCCTTAGTGATAAGGGTGACTCACCCTAATTTTTTTATAGCAAAACAACGTCTGCCGGGTCAGCTAGTGATAAATAATATACAAAATAATGAGGTTTTATATACATACCTGACGTGCGTTATTCTCAGCGCTTTTATGAGAACGCTGTACCCGATGCGTCGGCGGGCGGTCAAGATAAGACCAAACCTTTAAAAGAAGATAAAAAATATATAAATTACTAGAAAACATTTTACCTTGGTACAGTCAGTTACAAATAAACAATATTTTAAATTAATTTTCAGAGACACATTTTGGTCTTTTTATGTTGAACGGCAATTAAATTATAGTAACAACATTTTATTTTTAAATAGCCGACCCACGAACTTCGTATCGCTTTACATTAACATCTATTAACTTTTGACCTGTGCTCGCCTGGATAGGAATAGGTAGTCTGATCTTACCATTGGACCCGGACCAATACTGGAAAGCTAAATAAAATCTTGCAAAAACGAAAACTTTTGTTACTACATACTCATGCTGCTATATAGGTAATTTTTTCTAACTTTTTTACGCTTTATGGAACCTAGTTTAAAAAGGCTAAGCTTTAATAATATACATAAGCACCAAATTTTCGCAATAAACAAATTTCGTGAAATAAATAATTTTCTTTGAATTTCGCAGTCATTTCCATAACAACCAATATTATCTGTCTACAATTAGAGATAGGTCTATTTTATGTTAATTATTGGAAAATAGCACTGGTTACCTAGTTACTGATCTAAAGAAGCCCTATCTTTTATCTTAGATAGGTTATTCAAATTGATTTAATTGGCCTATTATATCACTTCAAATGTTGACTGATTGACCAAAATTTATAACTAACACCTCGTGTTGGTCCGAGTCTGCTATGCTCAAAAAGCACCTGCCTTCCAACCAGGCAGCTTGTAGGGTCGAGCAAAGGTTAATTGGTTCTTTAGCAACAACACCACTGGTAGTAGAGTCCTGCAACTCGACCGGGTAAGGATCCACCGCCTTACCTATTGCTGCCGGCATAATGACACTGTTATGTTCCGGTCTAAAGAGTAGGGTAGCTTATAGACTTGCATAGCTGGCTTAGCACCTCAGCCACAAGATAGCGACGCACCTACGTCTATGGTGCTTTAGTCCTCGGTTATCTCTTACCGTCACGAGAGCCGTGTGTTTGTTTGCTATATTATAACATAAAATCAAATTACTATTCTCAAAACACATACATACATACATCACGCTAAGTCCTTTACGGGGTAGGCAGAGTGTATCGAGTGCGAAACCTTACGATTCTGTCAAACCTGTCTGACTTCCTCCACATTCACTACCCTTTTTATACAAACACGCCGGTTTCGGAGACTCTTGACACCATCCTCGGATAATATTTGAGTGATCTGATCGTGAAATGTCAACTTTGGACTCCCCGAATACCTACATCCATCCACATTCGCATTGTATATCTGCTTTGTCAATCTTTCATCTCTCATTCTTTTATTTTCAAAACAATGTGAAGTTACATAATATTTAACACATTTAAACCAAACTATTTCTAATTTTAGTTTACGACTAACATGAAATAAAATCCCATCATCATGTTAAACGTAATTTTCTAACAAAGAGTTTATCTTAACGGTGTACCCACCTACCATATCGTAAAGATGATATATCAAACTATCCAATTACTCTTCATATGTGTTTTCATCCATAATTTAATGTATTCAAAGGCAAACCGATTGAATATTTGAATTATTACACATAACACGCATCCAAGATTACCGCCTTTTTTCTTTTAATAAGCATGTAACTAAAACCCTATAAACTTCATAACAAACTGCCCTGAGAAGCAATATCTTGTATACATTATGAGCTTTTTCTTTAAAGGACTTCTAATTTGTATTTTGAATCTTAAAGGCAGTAAAAGATAATATAAAATAACTTCTATGCTTAAAGAATAAAGTTCTTATTCCTAAAGCAATATCTGAGTTTTAAATATAAAAAACAAAGGCGTGAACCGGCTTAGACGTTTTACTTAACTGATAGTACCGAGGTGTAGATATAAAAAGCAGCTCATTTGACTAAATAAACGCTTTATATGTAGGAATTTATTTCACCAAAGGCGAGGATTAAATCGCTTTGAAAAAAGGATTGTGGTTAAGAACTGAAAGGTTTTATAAATTTAATGATAATAAAAATTCAATGAGTATCAGAAATGAGTAAAATAAGTATCGTCATGCCCATATTCTAGAATACGTAGGTAGAGGTACTTACACCTAAAATGTCCTGTAATTAGTGTCGCACATAGTCATAAGGTGGCAAACGTACGGAGTAGGCAGAGTGCCTATTTTTTTATGGAATTAGACAATAAGCCATACATCTATCGTTATGGTAAGAGAAAAATCTGTGATGGGTGTCTTCTTGGTTAAGTTTTTCAGTTTTGTTAGTAATAACCCATATTTTAATCTAAGCATTAGCAGAAACTCAGATATAATATAAAATAGGCTTTTAGTATTTTCTTTATAGAAGAGGAGGCAAACGAGCTAGTGGGTCACCTGATGGAAAGTGATCACCTCCACCCACGAACATCCAGGAGTATCACAGATGCGTTGCCGAAAGTATATATAATCCTTTCTTTTTGTTCCTTTTTATCCTGTTTATTTTTCACGGCTAAACCGCTGAACCAATTTTCAAGCAATTTGATACAATATAGCTATAAACCAGAGTTCAAATATGACCCCTTTTTTTCAAAACTAGACCTCCAAAGGATTATAATAGGAATAGAAAAATGTAACAGGAGTAGGGGAGGAAATTTCTATGAACATGAAACTGAGCTAGGCTGATGAAGTCGCGGGCAATACCTGTTTGCCTTTAATATTTTTAAATTTTTAGTATGAGAATGTGAATGGATTTACGTTACCCGAGGACACCTAGGCTGACATTCCACGATCAAATGGCTCGAGTTTTATTCAAGGGTGGTTTCCTAAGTCTAAGACACCAGTATATTTGTATGAAAAGGGTTGAATACGGAGAAACTAGAACGAAGTGAAAGGATCGTGAGATCAGTGACACCAGTATATTTGTATGAAAAGGGTTGAATACGGAGAAACTAGAACGAAGTGAAAGGATCGTGAGATTTGCCACTCGATTCTCTCCGCCTAACCAGAAAGGAGCTTGGCGCGAAGATATTTATGTGTGTGTATGTTCAATGTTTATATATTTTAACAGTATTTATAGAGATTGTTTAAAATTATCACGATTGTCACGAATAAGTACGTACCTAATTATTTCTAGCTTGCCAAAGGCTTTAGAACAAGAATGGCTCTCATTATTACAATGTTGCTTGAAACATCTAAATAACGCATTGAACGGCTGTCTGCTTGAGTTATAGTAACATAAATCGAGGCCACAATATTCCACCCGACGAACACCTACAGGTTTTGTAAGCTCTGATGTTGAAACTCCAATTATCGTAGTATTAATACGTGAAGCAAAAACTTTGGAACCCTTTTTAATAAAATTACGAGGACGGAGGAGTATGAAATTTAGCACACTTATAGTTTATGTGAAGGAGAAGCGCAAAACGCTTATATGTTTTAATAATAATGCTTATAAAGCGCATTAAATAAAAAAATAAAACTTTACGCATACTATTATGCATTTGACACAAACAAAACTTCGTTCCACCCGTTCAAAAAAAGTATTGTTTTCCCATTTTCCCTACAAATTTCCCGGTTTTTCTCTTCACAAAACCATTTTTTTGACAATAAGTTTCATAACAAAAAAAGAATTAGCCAAATCGGTTCAGTGGTTCGGAAGTTGTGTGCTTTCCAACACCTTTAACAATTAATTTTAATATCATAGTTTTTTAGTAATTATAATTATTGTACTAATTGACAAGATGCGCTTTTGACATACAATTTCTTCTGAACCGGATATCAAGTTCAAAAGGCATAGGCGTTAGGCCTACGTATTATTTTTATTCTGTGTTGTGGCAATCTTTTGTCAAACTCCCGATAATGGCATTTTTTCATAATAAAATACATTATGACTGCCCCAACAAAATTTCGGAGGGAGCACGAAACTTTTGCAATTAATTTTGTAGGAAGATATCAGGCAAGTTTTTTCATTAAGGGACGAAAGATGTAATGAGCACTCCCACTGGGGCTCCTCGTAAAAACATAAGACAACTTAATAAATAAAGTTGGAATTTGTGATGATTTATCTCTCTGCCCATATTGCGGGGACCTATCGTGCGAGCCTGCGGCGAAATGCCGCAAAAGCGAAGATAGGTTGGAAAAAAAATAAAGATATATCATAGATGTGACCCGCCTCTTGTGTATACTAAAAACTTGTATGAAATATTTTGACATTTCTGGGTAAGATATATACCGCAGAGCCATTTCAGAATGCGCGGGTGTTCCTTCGTGGAATTATCTAGTAATAAAGATGTCAGTGTAAACTTTTAGACATGTTTTAAATTATGTGCCGTGATATTTTCCTTATACGATGTAGATTTTAAATTATATATGAAAATAAATCTAATCAGTTCTGTATGGTAACTTAAAATTTGTTAACAAACATAATTGTGAAGTGACAGCCAAGTTTATTATTACGAATTATTATGAGTTTTTGTTGACTTCATTGAAAAAAGGATGAAAATCTATATGGTAGTCAAGTTCTGTATGGAAAATCCTAAATTTTTATTTAATAAAAACTACGCGTAATTCATACTTAAGTTTGTCTTATTTTTTATACGAAATAAAATTTTAGAAATATCATGCTTATGCCAAATAATTATGACATCAACCGATAGAGTAAGTAAGTAAATTGTCATCACACAAACCTCCATATGACTTGATAAAGTTACGTTGACGATTAAGTTGATGAGAAACATAACATGTTTGTTTCATCGACGTAACGTAGCTTAAAAACTAACCAAGTTCAATTAATAACCTAAGCTTGACTTGAATTTTCCTGCAGTTAATTTTTTTGTACTTTCTTCGGATAATTAAAACTCATATTAACAGATGAGATTTATCCTATGAGATGAACAATAACTTACTAGTGAACTTGGCTAACATTTCACGTCTATGTTTTAATCAGATATTATTGACTTTTTAGGTACAAAACCTTCAGTCATGTTTAAATCAATTAGCAAAGTAAAATTTCAACAAATGAACAGTTTTTTCAGGTCCGCTCTAACACAATCTCTTGTTTTATTTAACAAAGAAAACAAATTGAGTATTCTTTCCACGAATACACAGGTGCTCCAGGAGATACATGACGGGTTCAGTTTTATTGTTTTACCCACTCTGCGAATTGAATTTGAAAACAACGTGCCACCGATCAATACCAGTCTCTAGCATACCCCATTTGTAATCTATGCTTACGGGAAACTTGGAACTAAATCTCTACATAGTATAAAACAAAGTCGCTTTCTCTCTCCCTACGTCCGTTTGTAGGCTTAAATCTTTAAAACTACGCAACGGATTTTGATGCGGTTTTTTATTAATAGATAAAGTGATTGAAGAGGAAGGTTTATATGTACATTTTATACCCGTGTAAAGCAGGGGCGGGCTAGTAATACATAATACGAATTGAAGTTGATTACGAATGTGAATGTATTAGTTTTCGAGTCTGGTTTCCAATTCTTTCGGTGCTCTTTTTATTCCACTACGGTAAGAGGTATGATAATGGTTTGACATATCTCTGGTGTGTATGTGTATGTGACAACATAACTTTGAAAGGGCTAATTTTGATACCGTTACATATTGGTTTTGTGGAGGTTATCCAACAAAGATAACTTAGCCACAAAACCCTAAAAGGCCTGTCTTTGTTTATAGATAGATTTTTTTGTGATATTGGTAGGCAAACAAGCAGACGGATTTCCTGATGTTAAGAAATTCACGCCGCCTAGAGACACCAAAGGTGGTAATGGTGCGTTGCCAACCTGAGGCCGGGATGTTATGCCTTGAGCAAAGGTAAGTTTACCGGCTACCTTATCCTCCGAACCGAAACACGTAATGACGTTATGGCGGCAGGAATAGGTAAGGCGGTGGTACCAATCCGGATGAGTCGCTGCGAAACTCTATGCCTAGTCAGATGTCACGGTGTTAGTGACGGTAAGCCTATGCTCGCCTTTTACGAGCTGCCTGGCAGGAAGGCAGATGGTCTATTCTGCAAAGAAGCCCGGACCAACACGGGGTAAGTAGTAAGATTATTAATATTAGGCGTTAGACTATTGTAATGCGGTTTTTTACACTTTAAGTACATAAGTGTACATGAGTAGTTGTGTGGTACGTGAGAGGTGTATATATATATCATCTTTACTTGTTTTAGAATACAATTTATCTATACAATATAATTAACGCAAGATTCGAAGAAATAAATGTTTCCAACTCCACCGAATTCCGTACGAATTTAATTTTCTTTTAGAACCAGGCTCTGGCGGAAGCTTACTTGGGCGCTATTATCTGAGCCGTTTTATCTGGGACGTAATCTTGTTAAAAGGCCCCTTCCCTCCTGCCCTCTATCTCCTGCCTTCCTCTGAAGCAATAATGCTGAAATCCCGGGTTTTCGGAGCTTAAACTAAGCCACGCGTATAGAATCCTAGCATCTATTAGCTACAGGCAATGTCTAATGGATTTTAACATATAAATAACATTTTTTTTGCATAAGGCATCGAACAATATGAGTCTTCTGATGGTAGAAGAAAATCATAGATTTTAAACACCATAGATGATCTAGGTGCTAGATGTTAAGCTTATTGGACTCCCTCTACCACATCCTCAGAACCGAAACATGACACTGTTTAGACCAGAGATCAAAATATCGGTATTATCCTGTAACGTCACTTGCTCAAGCTTGAGATAGCGGTAATTTGTAACGTATCGTTACTTCTATATTGTTACAGATTTCGTTACAATTTAGTATCGCTTACGTAATACGTTCCGATACTCACTGAGAAATAACGGTAAGAACATATCGTTATACACAATTAGTAATTACTAATTACTTTCAATTCTATTATCATTTTGTCTCTGTCACACACTTTGTATTTTTATTTGGCTTCCCATATTGATGTTTACATATATTTGCGTAGTTGCCAACTTAGAATTGAGTGAGTTTTTCCCCGTGTTGGTCCGGGCTCCTTTGTAGAATAGACCATCTGCCTTCCTTGCCAGGCAGCTCGTAAAAGGCGAGCAAAGGCTCACCGTCACTAAAACCGTGAATTCTGACTAGGTGGTAGAGTTTAGCAGCGACTCGCCCGGATTGATACCACCGCCTTACCTATTACTGCCGCCATAACGTCATGACGTGTTCCGGTTCGGAGAGTAAGGTAGCCGGTAAACTTACTTTTGCTCGAGGCCTAACATCCCGGCCCCAGGTTGGCAACGCACCATTACCACCTTTGGTGTCTCTAGGCGGCGTGAATTTCTTACCATCAGGAAATCCGTCTGCTTGTTTGCCTTCCAATGTCATAAAAAAAAAAAGAGTAGTTGCAAACTCAGAATGTAAAAGCGGCAACGTAGCTTTATTACCGGTATTATAACGTTATATTTAGAGTTATAACGTTGACGTTATATTAGAGTTACAATTTCGTTTTGATAATGTTATCCGATACATTAATTATTATCAATAGAGCCCAACATATCAATACATATTATAAAACAAAGTCCCCCGCCGCGTCTGTCTGTCTGTTCGCAATTTATTCGAAAAGTATTGAACGGATTTCCATTCGGTTTTCAACAATAGATAGAACAATTTTTGAGGAAGGTTTTAGTGTATATTTAGTTTAGTGGATTTTTATTCTTGAATAACCGAAGCGAAGCGAGGGCGGGCAGCTAGTTGTTGCTAAATTAACTAAATTAATCTGATAACGCTTCAAATCCCTGGTTTAGACACTGGTCTATCCGGCAAAGTTGTCGCACAGTGATCTACCTCTACAAATTACTGTTGTTTCCCCATGTTACTTACATAACAAAATTAATAAAAGATATAATAAAAGACTGAAATATTCTCATTACACATTTACATCTGAGAAATAAGTGTTACATACACACATATGTTCACGCCATTATCATTACGTTGTAGGCAGATTATATCGAATGTCAAATCTCAAACTCCTTGTAGGTTTTTCTGGCTTTCTTTACATTCATCACACTTTTCATACAAACACGCCGATTTCGTAGTCTCTTGTATCTCCCCGGGTACCTACATCCATCCACATTACAAAAGACCGAACCAGTGTAATATGCCCTTTGTCATTTCAATACCAACACTTTTTTCATCACATCATCACACACTTTCAATCCCACTCTTTCTAGGATCTCTTTGTTAGGACTGTGATCAGCGAGCGTTACACTACGTTTCAGAGAATAAGTGCTAAAGGTTAAAATTTATTCTTTAATTCTGCACACAGAATTGGAAGTTCATTGCAGTGTTAATCCAAATGTGGTCAAAACAAATATTGAAGACTACCAATTTCAGCATTTTGAGTGTAAGATATCACACTATGTGGAAGGGAGTAATCATTTTATAATCTTCTTCAGTCAACTATTTACATTCGATGTGACATAAATGAGCAAATACGCAAACTCGCAAAAAGCTATAAATGTTCCCTGTATGGGTTAAAAAAAGTATATTTATTGTAAAAAACATATTTTAAAAATAACGCGTTTTTATATATTTCACGGCTTTTTGCAACTTTGCTTAGCAAAAACAGTTTGACCCAAAAACAATTTTATGTTTGTTATAATATTTTAGTTTAGTGGCCTTTAGATTTGTAAACCTTTTAAACGCTATTTAAAACCTAGCATCCTATTAATAATATAAATGCGAAAGTTTGTCTGTTTGTTTGTTACTCCTTCACGCTACAAGTGCTAAAACAATTTTCATAAACACACACACACACTTGAATTAACATGTAGGATAGTTTTTATCCTGAAACAATGTTCCTGTAGGACCACGCAGGCAACGACGCGGGCAACAGCTAGTGATATATATTGCAATACATCTTCTACATAAATACATACATTGCGATCAGGACCATGGTTAGACGTCGCGTGACCAAAATTTATGGTCATTCCATTCGTTGAAATTGGAATTGAATAATTCCGCAATAAATGGCATAAATATTGAGGATTCCTTCGTTTATTTAATACTCTGTATGCAGAATGTCTATAAATATTATTATTCATAAAGGGGAATGGTTTTGCAATGTAGTTGTCTGTGTTTTAGTAAATAGATATTTATTTGTCTTCATGTATCATGCTTATTTTTATTTAGTAAGTAAAAAATTAAAAAAAAGAAACAGTTTGTTGCTCGAATTATGAAAGTTAAGTGTAGGAGTTTTTGGTACTATCAACTTCTTTTGTCTAATTTAGAATTACGTTAATTATAAGCATAGCCAAGTTTTGAATTAAATAATTTAGTAAAATACAAATGTAACATGACGTTGGTAACACTAAGTGTTAAAAAAATTGATTGTTTTTTAAAGTACTAAGTTGCGCCTCTTATTACGAGTGATCATATTCTCTTTGATTTATTCTATCATCTATATATTTTATTGACAGTTACTTTACTCTTTGTTGGTCTATATCAAAATCATTGACTTTTATGTATACAATCCTATTTTTATATTACAAATCTACTTGTCATAAATTATAATTAGTAATATGTACCAAATGGTACCACGAATTATAAAGTAACATTATGTACCACAAATTATAAAGACTTAATATAATGTACTACGTACTATGTGATGTATGTGAAGGTTGCACTGAGTAGAGTATTGTAGTCTTTGGCTCTGACCTCTATATATTCCTATTTCTATGGATGGTTGTCACCAATTGTCACCAAAGACTACAATACTGTTGTCACTTTGATTGTCACAAATTCTTAAATGTTTTTGAGCACAGTTTATTAGTTCTAATATTTAAATGGAATTTCTGGACAGAATTCCTAAAGTAGAAAGATGCTGTTGGTGTACGCGAAATTTACAATTGGCATCCCTCGCAGCCATATTTATTGGGATGGTAAGACATACTTTACACAACCCTAATTTGATTTATACAAAGGAAAAAATGCTCGCTATCTAGTCTTAGTTTTATGTTGGACTTTCTCTCGTTTCTTTACCGGAAGACATCTATATCTTTCATTCACCTTTATTGGATTGGTGTAGACCTGGTATTAGCAGTGGTATCTACAGTGTCATTACATCGATAACCAGCTTTTGTGTACAGGTTTGCTTGCATATTAACTATATATAATTTATAGAAGAAAGCGTTACTTTGCGGCTAGTTAATAAAATTATATATTTTGGAATTTTGCCGTCAAAAAAAATTATACGTATCATAAGCACTACAGGAATATAACGGGAAGGGACAGGTATTCAACCTTCGTGGAATGTAGTCCCACAATTTCAGATATTAATTTTAAATTTATTTACAATTACTTTTAATTTAGAAAATAAGTACTTGACATGTAATTTGTTTAGAAAAGGATTATTTCTAACTAAATGTTATTTAAAAATTTCGCTACACTTTTCAATATTAATTGCTTGGGTAAAATTTAAATTTGTAATTTAAAGCTAATTTTTGAAAAAAAATTTGCATGCCAAAAAGGGTGAAATAGTGTATGTATAGCTAGCCTGTATCTACATTAATTACTATATCAAGACAACTCAATTTGTAACCATATTTCCTGTTTTGTCGCACTTTTGAAGCTAAAATTCCGCAAGAAAAATTATCTGTCGACGTAATTAAAACAGGGATTAAAATTTCACCACAGGATATACGTCGGGTAGACCAAATGGTCATATCATTCGTCAGCGAGCAAAGTGCAGAAATTTAAAACCAAGTGAAATCCTGTCTGAAGTGACTTTTTTATTTGCGAAATTTTTTAAATTCGTTTTTGTTTCAGCTGTTCAGTGTTGAAGTAATAAATCTAGCAATAAGGCCATATTATTGCAAAGAACTATTCACGGCCGAAAGTCCAGTGAGGGTGACAGTCAATATATTTAGATGGAAAATATTTGTTTCACAAATAATCCTTTTAGCTAGCTGCTTCGCCTTCTTGTTGAGCCTTTTCTGGGTGAGTTTGATATTATCAAAAAAAATTGGAGTATGGAATATGGAAATAGAAAATTTGGATTTTCCAATTTTCTAATAAAAAAAATGTTGCTCAGGATTGGATAGGTACCCGGTGGGCAATAGGCTTGCCACTTATCATATTGTGGCACTGACTGTCCTCGGCTAGTCGTGGGTGTCCTGGTTGTGGCTATGCCTACCTCTTCGGGGATATGGACTTGAAGATACTTTTGGACAATGGATGGCCACAGCTTATAGTAAAAGGCATGGATTAGCCAGTAAACTAGTTAATCTATGCCTGATACTAGTTAGAATCAAATTAGCGTCGGCATGCGATGACCCCATCCCTCGGTGGTGGTTATTCTGGAATTTAGGGTAATGCGTAATTCCACTAGTTCTGCTGTTTGTGACAACTAGGTGTTATAGTGCTATGCAGCAGTTCGCCAGAATTAGTACTACCTAAGTGAAGATACTTACTTGTCAGATGCTGCACTTGCCTTCATGAGGTTACGGGTTCGACAATTCTACTGCCTATCTCATTCTCTTGAACGGTACATGACACTGTCATTATACTGGCAGGAATATGTGAGCCGGTGGATTCTTACCCCAAAAAGTTGCACAGTGTTTTTCATCCAGTGGTCTTGTTGGCCGTGGTCCCATTTGACCTTTGCTCGCCTTTTAAAGAGCTGCTTGGGAAGACGGATATTCTGCATTAAAGACCCGAACAAACACGAACTAAGCTATCGAGGACTCAATTTCTATCTTGAAATAAAAAAAACGCTTGTATCACTTTTAGTTTATTATTTTGTAAATAGCCTACCGGTTTCGCTATAACAGCATCATCAGGGCTAAATACAATCTATACTTGTTATCGTCGGCAATTGGTGGAATTCCATTGAATACACATTTTTTTTTGTAGTAAGCACTTATACTTATCCAACCAAATAAGTAATAAGCGTTAAACAAAATAAGTTTTATTTTTAGGTTCAAAGCCCTGATGACGCTGTAAAAGTGAAACCGGTTGGTCATAAAGTAACGAAAAGTATTAAATAAAGTGTATAGTGGATAAGTACAAGTGTTTACTACAAAACAGGTGTGTATTAGGGTTAAAACTTAAACTAAGTTTAAATTAAATTTTGTTTAAATTTTAGCTCCGCTTATGCGTTATATATGTTATTAGCTAATAACAATTA
This sequence comes from Calephelis nemesis, assembly GCA_002245505.1. Taxonomy (NCBI): domain Eukaryota; kingdom Metazoa; phylum Arthropoda; class Insecta; order Lepidoptera; family Riodinidae; genus Calephelis; species Calephelis nemesis. Next base: position 164,838 of record NJDD01000103.1, on the reverse strand, counting down.
GTGAAACCTTTGGGCTGTGTACAAAATATTAAATTATAAGTGATACGTAAAACAGTACAAGTGTTTTTTTTTCATTTGAAGAAGTTTTTTTAAGAATATTCGGAAGTTTTACCAAGCGCCAACAATAGAAAACATCAAATATTTTAGGACTCAATTTCTGTTAAATAATAAATTATTTAATTTCTTAATATTTTTGCCGTTTCAGCCAAACCCGTTGCTTGCGGCAATATTAATATATTGCGTGCTAATCTCAAACATCATAACGCTCGTGTATTTTGTACTAACTACGATACAAGTACAGTACACGCAGTGCGAATGGTACACTATCCATGGTAGCTTCTACATTAGTTTTGTCTTGGGTAAGTATATATTTGAAGTTGTTGTTGATCCGTGTTGGCCGGGATTCCTTTGCAGAATAGACCATCTGCCCACCTGTCAGGCAGCTCGTAAAAGGCGATCATAGGCTTACTGTCACTAACACTGTGACATCTGGCTAGGTGTTAGAGTATCGCAGCGACTCACCCGGATTGGTAGCACCGCCTTACCTATTCCTGCTGCCATAACGTCCAATGCTTGTCGTTGTCGTGTTCCGGTTCGGGGTTAGGTAGCCGGTAAACTTACTTTTGCTCGAGGCCTAACATCCCGGCCGCATGTTGGCAACGCACCATTACCACCTTTGGTGTCTCTAGGCGGCGTGAATTTCTTGCCAACAGGAAAACCGTCTGCTTGTTTGCCTTCCATTATCATAAAAAAAGTAATTCTTATAATCTCTAACTAAACTTATTTTAGGTGTATGCTATCTCTTTCCAATCAACCAAAAGTAAAAGTTTTGAAACATTTAGGATATCCCAAATTAGTTTAGATATAATTTGTAAAGTCTTTAATCAACGTAATACGATAATTATATACAAATTGATTTTCGCGTAGTTTGAGAGCACTAGACACATTTTGTTTCTTTTTATCACTTGGATTAAAAGAAGATGTTTGTTACTCTTTCACGCTCGAATGGCTGAACGGATTTGTCTGAAATTTAGAACACAGATAGATTGTGACCTGGATTAACATATAAGCTTTTAATCCCGATCGCACAACGGATACCTGTAAAAACTCGGGCGAAGCCGCAGGTTACAGCTAAGAAACAATAAGTGTGATTACACAATACTTACAAGAAGTAATTTTGTTTCTAATTAAGTTTTTTTGTCATATTAACATCAGTTTATTTTCATATTTTTTTAATTACCCTGCTGAGCTTAACCTAATTGCTAGTTTGTTATTGCTGATCTCGTAATTTTTCAACAATTGCTATTCCTCAAAACGTGGCAGAATCAACAATATACATATTGTATGAAGCGAAGAGTTTCTGGACACTGCGCTGATGTGTGAGAAAACACCACGAGTAACCTAACTTAAAATCATATTTATTGTTTCAGTATGGACATATTTCGCTATCGTTATAAATTCATACAGGGTTCAAATGTGAAAAAATAAGTCAGTATTTATACTACTTTATTATATAAATTTGCTATAATGTACCAAAAGCATAAATAAACCTGCTTATGAACATGCAAATTTTTCTTTTTATTTGAAAATTCCACAAGTTTAAGAAAAATTTCATTTGAAAAAGGTAATCTATACTTATAAAATAGCATGTCCTGACTGACTGATTCATCAACGCTGAGCAAAATCTGTTAGAGTTACAGCCATGAAATTTGGTATGTAGGGTCACTACGTTGAGTAGACATCTACTAACGGCGGAATTTTGAAAATTCTTCCCCTAATTGAAATAGGGGTTGAAAATTTGTATGAAAGACTGTCACTTTTTAAGATAGAAACATGAGACTTTATTTTTCAGCTACTTATTAAAAAATTACACTTTTAAGCGTTTCTGGAAATTAAACCGCTAAGGGGGTGTAATAGGAGCTGAAAGTTTGTATGAAAGTCCTTATTAATGGGCTATTACAGTAAATTACCTGCCACCCGAGCAAAGCCGTGGGTAACAGCTAATGTATGTTTGAAAGAAAATCATCTGATATCTTACCTACATATTTATAAAGTAAATTACAATTTGGCAATAGTATTTGGAATGCATTACCATTTAAGCCTTTATCCCTTTAGAATAAATTTTTGCCGGTCCTTTCAAAGTGAACTTGTATAATTGTTTTAAATTTACAAAATAGTGCTTTTCTGCAAAAAGTACTATGTATAGAAAACATATGATAGTCACTGTTCCTGTATCAGTGATTCAAATACTTAGGTGCTTACAACCGTTGGTTTTAAATTCCACACAGTTGAATTTATAATATAACCTCTTCTTAACAATTACCCATAACACTACTGCTGACTGCTGACGACACTCGCTCTTGTATTTGTTTTATTTGGCATCTTCGAAAGCGGCTAATAGTACCTAATAAGTAGTCCGAGTAGCAATTGCCTTCTGCACCTATATTGCATATAAATAGGAATACTTAGAGGTCAATGATATATTGTGCTTTAACTGTGACCTTTGAGTGTTAAACCAACTGCGATCATACTTTCTGGTCCGGGCTGCTTTGCAAAATAGATCATCTGCCTTCGTGCCAGGCAGCTCGTAAAAGGTGAGCATAGCCTTATCGTCACTAACACCGAAACATCCTACTAGGTGGTAGAGTTTAGCAGCACCTTGTCCGGATTGGTACCACCGCCTTACCTATTCCTGCCACCACAACGTCCAATGCTTGCCGTTGACGTGTTTTGGTATGGAGCGTAAGGCAGCCGGTAAACTTACTTTGGTCGAGGCTTAACATCCCAGCCCCAGGTTGGCAAAGCACCATTACCACCTTTGGTGTCTCTAGGCGGCGTGAATTTTTTTCTATCAGGAAATCCGTCTGCTTGTTTGTCTTCCATTATCATATAAAATATATATAATATATAATCTTCTTTCACGAAGACACCAAAACTCGTTAAATTGTTACGTACTCTTTGGAACTTGATGCAAAACATAGACTACATCTCTTGTTAAAGAGTATTTATATTCTTTGGACTACATTAAAAATCTAAATAATCTACAAGCTAAGAGGAAATGTCAACTACAGAAATAATGGCATTGTTTAAGAATATTAATACAAGAAAATTTTAAAGTAATGTCTAAATGTTTTGATAGGCTACCAAAAGTAGATAAATGCTGTTTTTGTTTTTCCTTACGAGTGGGATGTATACTCATAGCCATATTTTGTATTGTGAGTATCATTTTATTACAATAAATCTAGAGTTTATCCATCTTTTTTTTACGAATTGTTTTATTAATAATTCTGTATTTAAATTGAAACGATTTCTGCATTTGTCTTATCGTAAGAGAATAAATAATACTGGTATTATAAATGAGACTTTGAAAATACATACATACATACATATCTTCACGCCAAGTCCCTTACGGGGTAGGC